>CAEFZX010002066.1:0-59091 GCA_903066825.1 Alfaro cultratus | reverse complement strand
ATATATATACTCTGTTTGAACATATTTTCAATATAATTTCTGGAAGAAAATTAACCAACCAGTAAAATCAAATATAATGTTAGAACATCTGTCTTTTTTCTATTATTGGGCTTAAGCAATAAAAAAAAAAATACAAAAAAAAAAACTTGGAAAAATACATATGGATGCCAGTGATGCCAAATACAGTGCTTGTCTGCTGTCATGTTATAAAATAAGAAAATCTATCAAATAAACAAGGAAACATGAAACACAAATGTCAAAACACAAGTAGCTACCAAAAAATCTAATTCACTTTTCCTTATAAGAATATTTTTCTCTCTGCTTACAAAAAAAATAACAGAAAATGAATCTAATAAAATTGTTTTTTTTCCCCTTTACAGCAACAAGAACTAACTGCAAAAATCGCCCTATTGACCTGGTTTTCATCATAGACAGTTCCCGCAGTGTGCGCCCTGCTGAATTTAAAAAGGCCAAGGAGTTCCTGCAGGACATGGTGGACAGCCTGGTTATTGGCAGAGATGCCACTCGTGTCGGCCTCGTCAATTATGCGAGCACAGTGAAGATTGAGTTTCTCCTCAACACTTTTTTTGACAAATCCTCTGTGATGCAGGCACTCGGCCAAGTTGAGCCCTTAGCTTCAGGCACCATGACAGGCATGGCCATCAGGACCGCCATGGAAAAAGCCTTCACCAAGGAGGCCGGGGCCCGATCCGCTTCCGTGAACATTGCTAAGGTGGCTATTATAGTGACTGATGGGAGACCTCAGGACAAGGTGGAGGAGGTGTCGGCCACAGCCAGAGAATCTGGGATTGAAATCTATGCAGTGGGAGTTGACAGAGCTGATATGGCTTCCCTGAAACTTATGGCCAGCCAGCCACATGATGACCATGTCTTCTATGTGGAGACCTATGGTGTGATCGAGAAGCTTGCGTCTAAGTTTAGGGAAACTTTGTGTGGTAAGGATGATGATAATGGGAGTGCAGATATTGATAACGGACTAGGCCTAAATGGCAGGAAAGACGATAATAAGCGTGACAGAGAAGGGAACAACGGTATGTCAGATCGGTCCTATTCTATTCACCTGTGAGCATATGGGCAGCACCATAGAGAGGATCTTCATTCCAAGGCTAGTGGTCCTCTTCTTTAATTTTAAGTACAACACAAAGACAACCACTAATTTATCACTTATTGGACATGCTACTGAAAAGATGTCCAGCAACTGTGAAAACACGGAGTGGTATTAATTCAGTAAGCATTAAGCATAAATAATAAATTCTACACTAACCAGCTTAAAGAAGAGACGATTCAGATTCTGACCACATTCTTTAAAATGTAGGAAACTTAATATGATGCCGTCTATTCTGTTCACAGAAATGTGCTGCTGCTGTAATAAGTGCTGAAAGCCATTAAAAAGTCATCTAAAGCAGGAACTCACTAAAGGCAACTGCTTTGCAATTAGAGCTTAAAAAAAAACATTAGAAAATTTTTTTTGCTGGCATTATTTTTTAAATAGGACATTTTTTTTCATTCTCTTGTATTTAGAAGAACTTGACTAAACACAGCCACTTTCCTAAAGAAGTTTTAAACCATTTCATACCATTTTTAACATTTAATTTTATTCTTTTTACAATATGTTTTAGGGGAAATATGATTTATACATATATCTCAGCTAAGCAACCATACTTCATCAAAGCTAATGTATACTTAGCTTGGACCTGTGCTGAAGACTAAGTACTAAATCCATTTCTTAAAGACATTCACCAGTACAAATACCCTGACTAACTGGTTCCTTGGAGCTATTTAATTTTTAGCTTTACTTTGCAGCTAAAATGTATAATTTAAAATTTAAGCTTGAGCCACATTGAACCAGATTTTCCTTCTGCTAGAACCACCACCGTTTACCATTTCTAAGTTTACAATGTTTTTGTGACCCTTGTTTGAAAAACTAATTTGACTAAATTCTCAAAATACCAACTGGCGTCTAAAAACTGTTTGCACTCCCTCTCATTCAGCGTTCTCTGAACATATTCAATTTCTGCTTTTTGTTTGAGAAAATCTGGCTAAACATTGTTGGTAGATTACAGCTTGAGTTTCCAAATCTTAGAAATTGGATAGAAACACTGGTTTCAAAAATACTATCTTTCTCCACAGCCAAGATTAGATAGTCGATTTGTAAAAACACCTGATGTATTTTGGAAAGACCTACCATACATTGTATTTGCTACTAACAGAAAAAGCTTCCTGTTAAACATCCAGTTGAACCTGAAGAGTATTTTGGGGTTTTGGTCTGAACAACTTGTGTTTTACTTCGATGGTAAAATCATTACAGAAGACAAGTTTTGTGCTCTGATTCACTTTTTATTTGACTGCATGGTTCATATAAGGATGGGCTGTAATTGGAATTTAAAGACACTGAACTACTTAAATATTCTTACAAATACTTAAAATTCAAATCACATAAGATAAATGTAACATCTCTTCAGCTGAATAACAAAGATCATGCAAACTTGCTTGCATGTGGCAGATTTTCTAAATACTCACAGACTAACCAAACAATACAAGAAAAACTGATTTTTCTGTGATTTTAGTAAGCATAAGCCAATCAGACAGTGAAGTGTTTCCTTTTAGGTTTGGATCCATGTGATCAAGGACACAACTGTCAGCATATTTGTGTCAACAGTGGTGACTCGTACATCTGCAAGTGTCGCCCTGGCTACATCCTGAATCCAGACAAGAAAACATGCTCACGTAAGAATAAAACTAAATCTTATTTCTCAGTATTCAGCATCGCTTAAGATTAAATATTGTACAGACAAGCCTTTTGTTAGTTAGCTTTAAGATTATATCCAAATAGTAAATTATATCCAAATAGTAAATTACAGTTGTTGACAGCAATCTTGGTGTTCTTTAAGATTCTATATTGAGTCTTCTTTTTTAGTTTGTATAACAGTGACTTTCCTGATCTTTGTCCACTTTGTGGTACTTGTCAAATATGTGCAGGGTGATACAGTTGTGAATTTGCATAAAGAAACACACAGGCAAGACCTGCAACCTGTAATTACTGATATGTCTGACTGGATGCATAACTCGTGTTTAAACCACCAGTGTGAGTATGCAGGTTCTCTTCAAGTTCTGTATACAGAGCTCCAGCTGCTGAAGCTCTAGTGACGAGAAAAGACAGTCATTGGTACTGGATTAAAAGTGTAACAGAGTTTAACAACTTACTTGGCAACCATTTACATACTGGCTTACAAAAACAAGCAAGTCTCTGCTAGTTTGATCCATATTACTGCATATGAACGGCTAGCAGAGCACAGTTAAAAACACAGACTGTTAGGTGGTGGAACTTTATAAATCCTTATCATCATCTTCCTCCTGAAAACTATCTCAGCCTGATGTGTGAATGACTTTTGTTCAGGTGCAGATGCTTGTACCCAGGGAAATGACTGCCAGCACATTTGTGTCAACACCCGTGACTCGTACATGTGCCAGTGTAGAACTGGATACGTGTTGAACACAGACAAGAAAACATGCTCACGTAAGAACATTTTATTCTTTCGATAGATCATAAGTTTAATCTGTGGTGACTGATAGATTTTCTGATTTTCGAAGAACAAGGGTCTTAAGTCCCAGTTTGCCTCAGAAGTCAAAGGTCTTCAAGTTATCCAGCTTGTAGATGCAAAATTGGAACTTGCTGTTGCAGATGCCTTAAAGTAAGGATTGGCAATAAACATGTCTTTACTTTGTTGTGTTTGCACAAACAACCCAAGCAATATATGTAGTTATGTAGGTTAAATAGTACTGAGTACTTGACGTCTTAATCAAATAATAAAATATTGTTAGAGGACGTAAAAGACTTGAGATTGCTATGGACTGTCACCTTGCAACATCATGACTATGAACATAAAACAAAGTTACTTTGGGTTTAAGTTATTTTACAAAGAAAAATCTAGAAATGTTTCTAGATGTGCAAAGCTGGTGTGTAACAAACCTCACATCTTCAACTACAACAAAGCCTAGTTTTACAAAGTATTGACTCAGCACACCTTTTTTTTTTCTTGTTAAAATTTCTTTCCACTTACCAATTATACAATATTGTGTTTATCCACCACAGTAAAGTGTATGGTTGTGATGTAGCAATGTAAAAAGGTTCAAGGGGTATGAACACTTTTGCAAGACACTTTACGTGCTTCTGGGCTTTGTCAGTTGTACAAAGTGACTCAGCGGTTTGAACATGACAGCACCTCTTTTCCGGTTTAGATAAATGACTGCCAATGTATGTGTTTCAGCAAAGGTGACTATCACATATGCAAATGTTAAGTGAGATGTGTGTTAGATGCAGACTAAAAAAATGTAAATTACTCATTTGTCTGTTTTCCCCCCTTTTCCTTCGAACTCAGGAAAAAGATTTCTAGATATCGCCGATTTACATACAAAATTATTTCTAAAACCGCATTCTAGCTTGGCTGTACAGAGGAGACTTTTGTTTGTGTGTTAATGTGGAAGTTTTTCTTTGCAGGTATGGATGCATGTTCTTCAGAACATAACTGCCAACATATTTGTGTCAAAAGTGGAGATTCTTATGTTTGCATGTGTAGCAACGGATATTTGTTGAACGCAGACAACAAAACATGCTCACGTAAGGAAACTTGCAGCCACTTTTAGTATGCTTTGCTGGTGGCTATGCTGAGGTTTCACAGGGATCTAGAGATATGTAGAATTTTTGTGTGAGAATGTTTTAAAAAAAAACAGAGTAAATCCCAAATATCACAAAAATGTTTAACTTATACTCCTTTTATTAAACATAGTATGCCTACTGTTCCTTTTGATTATTGTTGCATTAAAGCTTTGCATCGCTTGTTTTAATTTCTTTGTCTGTTAGGCTAAAATTAATTGCAGCACTAGATATTTTGTCATGCAAATTTGTCTTTCCAGGTTCTGATCCATGTGCCCTTGGACACGATTGTCATCATATTTGTGAAAATAGTGATGCATCATATGTCTGCAAGTGTCGGGCGGGATATGTGTTAAATACAGACCAGAAAACGTGCTCACGTAAGACAAAGCTATGATTTTTGTGTCTCAGAACATTATTATTTTTGAGATGGAGTATTAATTCTTACATTTAGTGTCACGTCTTTATGACACTATGGTGACATTATGTTAGCATGTGTTGTAAATATATATATATATATATATATATATATATATAACTGTCCTCTTTCACTGCTTTTTTAACTGTTTTTGGAGATGTTGGATCATGTGTGATTTCTTTTCAGGTTCTGATCCATGTTCTCATGAACATGATTGTCAGCACATTTGTGTAAGCAGGGACGCTTCATACATGTGTAAATGTCAAGTGGGATATGTGTTGAATCCAGATAAAAAAGCATGCTCACGTAAGATTTTTCTTTTCTGGACAAGAAGTTGTTCACTGCATCTCATCTGAGGCACACAGATGTAGTAGCTGCTCATTTCAGGTTCAGGTACATGTGGAGGAGAACATGGCTGCCAACACATTTGTATCAAAACTGATGACTCGTTTGTATGTAAATGTAAAACAGGATATGTTTTGAATCCCGACAGGAAAACATGCATACGTAAGAATCTTCATTCCATTCTGCATAAAAATATAAACAATTGAAAATCGTCACAGCAGGACTGCTTCATGTGCAGCTTTTTACGGCAACACAAAATGCTCTCCAAGAGAAAAGGATTTCTGATATCAGGAGTCTCTGATTCCTTTTCTTTTCAGGTTCAGACGCATGTTCTCAGGGACATGACTGCCAGCATGTATGTGTCAACAGTGGGAGCTCATATGTGTGCAAGTGCCGGCTGGGATATTCGCTCAACATGGACAGGAAGACATGCTCACGTAAGCAAATTTATTTTTATTTTGCTTAAAAAAGCTTGATTTTCACAGAAAATTCCAGAAGTGTATATTTTCCAGGTTTCAAGGTTGTAAAGGATCAGAAAAAAATGGCGACACCTATTTGTATACTTTTGATGCTAAAATGTTTGCAAGTGCAGAGAAGTTAGCTTTTTAGTTACTTTTATCACTGAACACAATAATCAGCTAATCCCCTTTGGCTTCCAACTTGGTACTGGATCACATGTTAACTCGGTTGAATGTCAGCAACAGCAACCACTGGCTTGTTGCTGCTTACAGTCATCTGCTCCTGTTCCTACAGAAAGGTCTTAAAATATTCTCTGCAAATTCTTTTCCACACTTTTTACTAAACAAACATCTGTATGCAAATTATATTTTTTTACTGCAAATATTAAGTCTAAAATCTAGCAGGTTAACTTTTAACTTTGAAATTAAGAGAACATTTGTCCTTCCACTAAAAGCAGACTTTGTGCCAGCAGCGATTCTTGTGTACCAGTTTGACAACCTTGGACCTGAAATTTGATTTCTTCTCTGTTTCCGAAATGTGTTTTTGAGGCAACTAGTGTCAACGCAACATATACTCGTTTGCATGTTTAATGTATTTTAAAATTCTTTCCGTGACTCTTTCACACAATGGGATGTCAGTGCTGTTCTGTGAAATAATTTTCATGCTCCCAGCATCATAACATGACAACAAAACTACCTTTCTGGAGGAGTAAAGTTGCAAAGCAGTTGGGGACAAACCCTATATAGCAAAACATGCAGCATGACTATGCCAGTTGTCAAAATAGAAACTGGCATGGTAAATAGCTTTCTTAATTTATGGATCCTTATAAATGGGCAAAGAATAAATAGGTCAGATGATTATTTTCCATCCACAATTTAGATTTTCTGGCATTTATATCTGCATTTTTTTTCTATAATGGAAAAATTAATAAAACAACCACCAGAAAACAAAAAGTCGGAATGTCTGATGTTAAAAAAGATGACATTCTGGGACTTTTTTCTCTTATTTCTCTTGTTGAGTTATGCGATTCAAACATTCACAGGTTATGTCATAGACTAAACATTAATTTAATAAGCAAAACATGTTTGTGGGCAGAGTAAACTGACTCAGTGTCTTCCTTCAGGTTTGGATGCATGTATTCAGGGACACGACTGCCAGCATATCTGTATCAACAACGGTGTTTCTTACAACTGCAAGTGTCGAGTAGGATACATACTAAATTCAGACCAGAAAACATGTTCACGTAAGTTTTTCTGTGTTCAAGGCACACTGCTCTCACACCTCAAGTTGCTTGGTTATAGGTGATCTCTTGGAGTTCAAAATTTCCTGAATAAACAGTCTGGCATGGGCCTCATGGGGTGTCCATGGAAAGTTACATGACTGTCAATACAGGCCTGTGTTAACACAATGCTAAGGCAGAAAGAAATCTACCCTTTTACTGAGGGAAGGGCTGCAGGGCCATGTCCAAACAATTTAATGCCCATCATTCAACTGTGGGAAAGATGAACTCAGTACAATCTACTAAGGAGTTGGCATCTTAGTGAATTAACCCCTACTGTTAGTGTGCAATGTTCAAAAAAAATTACACAAAAAATCTGAGCTTTATCTCAAATTATATGTAGAATGATCCTGTTAAAGGTGCAGTATATAACTTTTATATATGTAAAAAATTTACACTTTTTTTTTTGCATATTTGTTAAGACTGCCACTATGTTGTGACATGAGACAGATAATCTGTGAAAAAAGTTAGTTTTTCTGGCCCTTCCCTGAGGTCCTACTGACATTTGCAGAATTGCACAACTCAGTCAGAATCTTATTGCTGTCAATCACTCTCGTACAGACAAAATCAGAAGCATTGTTGCGATGGAAGCAATGTGGAATATTGGAATAGTGGAATATTGTAAAGGAACAGAGGTCCAATTTCAAGGTGTCAAATTACAAAGTCAAATTTGATGTTTGCATTTTTATAACCTCTGCAGGTAACATAGTTACTAGATTGTGTGGTAAAATAGCAACATGTGCCCTTTTTAAGAGAGTTGTGCATAAA
Organism: Alfaro cultratus; assembly: GCA_903066825.1. Taxonomy (NCBI): domain Eukaryota; kingdom Metazoa; phylum Chordata; class Actinopteri; order Cyprinodontiformes; family Poeciliidae; genus Alfaro; species Alfaro cultratus. The sequence continues at coordinate 51,147 of CAEFZX010002066.1, read as the reverse complement.
CAAAGATCTGCAAATCTAAACAATCTGAAGAAATGTTGGAGAAAAGAAGAAATCCTTACACAACAATCTAAGAGAGTGATAAAACCTTACAGATAGGTACTGCTAAGGGTGGTTTTACAGAAAGACCTAACTTCAAACAGGGACTTTGCAGTTCAAAGTAGTCTTAACATTTTTCACCATGTACTTGATTTCAATTATTTTTAATCCATTAGTTGAAAAATTATTACTGGCTTTAAAAGGGTCAATAGCTGTGCTTTTTACCTGCAGGAACGACTCCAAAACTATTTGGATTTAACTCATTTCTGCACCTTTAAAATAAAATGTGTGTTTTGTTTATAACTACACAAAGATCAGAAATTGATAAACAGTATATTTAGTGGTTCTGCACAGTTTATTGACAAGGGTTCTGTAGGAAAATGTTTAACTATTGAAATGTTAGTTTTTTTGCATTGTTAGTAACATGTTGCTTTTATATTTGTCTGGATGTCTTTTCATTTAATAAATGTTGTGTGTCTTAATATCCCATTTAAGGTGGACCTCATTAAGTAAGCATGTTAAGGTCGTAATTGGTTACACTTTTTAACATTTTAGAAAAACTACTAATCTTTGTCTTAAACTAAAATCATGATAGACCCAATCTATTGTGTGTGCAATCTGAGCCACCCTATGTTAAATAACACTTTCAATTTCATCTAACATGATCTCTGATTCCAATATCAATTTTTTACCTGCTATGTCATATACCCAGCATACGATGAACAAAAATTTCTTCTGCCCCTGTCAGACGTGTTTTTTATTGTTTCAGAGGAAATGAGGAGTGAAATTTCAGAAGATGCCTGCATGTGCGAAGCTCAAATTGTATTCCAGAAAAAAGTGCAGTCAGCCATTCAAGAGCTCACCAGGAAAAATATCCTTTTTTGAGTCCATATATTTAGATTTCATTTTGCAAGTTAAATTGGTTTTAAAGGCAACAATCTTTTAGATCAGTTTATATTATTCTATATTCTTACATTAAATTTGCACTTTTTTTCCATAAAATATTTGCATTTCCTTGACTGTTTGTTCACTTTCTGAACTTTCAGACAAAGTAAACGACATTGAAGGCACATTCCAACATTGAGAACAAGAAGAACTAGAGAAAAAATGTCAGCATTTTTAATCCAATCAGTGTTACAGAATATTATGTTCTGTAAAAGTTTTAATTTCCTAATGTTGTCTGAAAATCTGCATTGTGTTTTTAATGTTACAACAAATTGCTCTGGTGCTGTGTTTCTGATAAACTTACATTGATGGCAACTCTGGTGTAATTGCCCAAATTTAAAAAAAACAAAACTCAGCAGGACTGTGTTTATGTCTTATATAAACCAGTTAACAGTTATATAATTTGCTTTGATTCCTAAAAGCAGGTCAAGTTTTTTGTTTGTTTGTTTGTTTGTTTGTTTGTTTTAGCAAACAAACAAAAATAGTTGAACTCCCTGGTGAAATAGTTCAGGGAGTTCAAATGTGACCCAGTTTTCTTGGCAACAATGCTTTTAATTAGAGATAGAAGCTAAAGGTTTTGAGAATGTACTTTCTATAAACAGTTATTTTATTTTCTGTCTTTGTGTGTCTACATTTGAATGATGCCTTTTGGTGCTTTTTGAAATAGAAAACAGATATTATTTGCATGTTTTCTAATGGGAACGGTTGCATAAAGTAAACTTTTATGAATCAACGTTTTCCACACAACTGTCTTCACTCTTAGTTGAAGACAGTTAGTCTTTATATTACTGTTGATACTTATTGCTGCTTTTCTATGTGATCAAAAGTAATGACTTCATTAACAAAATTAGGATATTTTCATTAATACATGTTTTATGTAATATGTGTATTGTTATTTGAGAGCCACATTGCTTTGAATAAGCAGTGTAGTGCTTATTCAAACTATAAATTACATTATATTTTACTGGGATTTTGTTTGTTAGACCAACACATAACAGTGAAATGAAAACAAAGATATTAATACATGGCTTTTATTGTCTTACAGCTAACAAGCTGAAAAGTGTAAAATGCACTGTGACCCTTTTCTCTGACAACCTAAAATAAAATCAGGTGCAATCAACTGTCTTTGATTTTGACTTAACAGTAAATGGTGTGTAATTTAATATCAGAATAAATGTGTGAAGGCTCCAGAGGTTTGCTAGAGAACATTAGTGATCAAAAAGGATCAAGACAAAGTAACACTGCAGTTTGAAAGAGATAATGTACTGTCATTTGAAGCATGAGTGTTATAAAACAATATCCAAACATTTGAACATTGAATGTTATATTGTCAAACACCTGAAAACAGAGTATGATATGAGGGCAACCCTGACATGAAATGACCACCTAAACTGACAAGGAAATAATCAGAAAAGCATCCAAGAACTCTGTGGTTGGTTTGGAGGAGCTCCAGATTTATAGGACTCAAGTGGTGGAATCTGTTGATAGGACAAGAACTATCCGTGCACTCCACAAATAACTATCATGGAGGAGTAGCAAGAAGAAATTCCTAATTTTAAAAGAGCTCTAAAAATTCTAATTTGCAGCTTTACACGACACAGAAGTTATGTGGCACATGGAGCTCCAGACGGCCTTCTGAGAAATGCAATGTTTGACAGACAACTCACGTGAAGACATGGTAGCGGCAGCCTCTATGGGGATGCCTTCATTAAGCAGCGGCAAGCAAGCTGATCAGACTGGAAGATACAGTGAGACACAGGAAAATCCTTGAGAAAATAACAGCTGGAGCCTGAAGACATGAGTCTTGGGTGAGGTTTATCTTCCAGCAGGAAAACAACTCCAAACATACAGCTTGAGAAATACTGAATTGGTTTCGACCAGTGAATTTTATGCGTTGGAATAACCTGGTCAAAGTCCAAACCTAAACGATAAATAAGTGAGAGACAGTGGCATGATTTGAAAAGTGCTGTTCACACACACTCTCCATTAATTCTGAGTAAGCTTGAGCTATTTTTGAAAGAATGTGCAACATTTTAGATGCACAAAGCTGGTAGAAGCATACAACAAAAAACTTGCACCTATTGCATAAAAATGTGTTTCTATAAAGATTTTACATTTAATAAGAGGAACTTTGAAAAACATGTTTATTCTCCTTTTGCTTATCAATGCACCATTTTGTGTTGGTGTAGCACATAAAACCCCCCAAAATTACCTTGTAATTTGTGGTTGCACCTCACAAAGAAACAAAAAAAATTCAAAGTTGAGTATTTGGCTTTGCAATGTAAGTTAATGGAAAATTGGTCCCACTTATTTTTTGCGATTTTTCTTACTTGCTGATAAAAACAACGAAGTAGTTTTATCAATAGGGAATGTATGCTAAAGTTTGTGTAATGTCTTGTTGTGTTCATGAAAAATTTTGGTTTGCCTAATTTCTGTGCAACAGTGTGCTTAAGACAATTACAAACCTTGGCATGTTTAAATTCTTTCATGCAAAACTAGACGCAAAAAATAACTTGCAGCACGACGATTTTATTGTATTTTACAGAAGTCAGACAAATGAACTGAAACAAGTCTTAATTATGATGCTTTAATGTTTTTTTACTTTTGTTTTTCCTTTTTCGGGATGAATAGATGAACATTTAGCTCATAGTTAGTTAAGGTATTGCAAAGCCTAGTCCCATTTAGAACAACAAGCAAACGACCAAGACTTTTCGGCTTTTAGGTCGAAATGTTCCTTCCGCAGGACTTTTACGAGAAAAACTACAACTACCAGTAGAACGAAATTCTTGATGCTTCCGGTCTACGGTTACCATGGGAGACGTTTGGAAGCTGAAGCCGTTGATGGTTCCAGACTATCAACAAAAGCAGTAAAACTTCGACTGTGAACTGTTTTGAAACGCTGTACCCATCGTTATTTCTTATAACAAAAGAGTGGCTTTACTATGTACAGTTAAAAAACAAAAACAAAATGTGTTTCCTTTTGTTTTCGTAGGCATTTAAAGCTAACCTAGCTAAGCTAATGGTGTTGGCTACAGTGAAAACGACGCATTCAAGTAGGCCACGCGACTATTTTTAGCTCGTTTTAACAGTTACATTTCCTCACCGAGACATTTATTGTATATTCGTATGTTAAAGTCAGAGTTCGAATTATCCCGCAACCACCATGTTCATTTACCTCAGCAAAAAGGTGAGCAGTTTAGCCACTGACCAGCATGTCAGTTAAACTCATATTGAAAACAATTTGCCTCTCATGTTCCTGTGTCCTGTAGATCGCTATTCCCAACAACATTCATCTGAAATGCCTGTCCTGGAACAAGCACCAGGGGTTCATTGCATGTGGCGGAGAAGATGGCCTGCTGAGAGTGTTGAAGCTTGAAACACAAACGGGTAAGTTGAAAGTTTAAAACTGGGGTTCGGTTTCTTTACAGCTTTACTTGCTTTGTGCTGTGATAAAACAACAACAAAAACTTCCGTAACAAACAAACAAACAAACCCTAACCCCATACAAGCAAATCAGCTGTAAAACATTTCCTCCTAAATAAAATTCAGAGCAATTGCTGTCATCTAATTTGTTCATAGAGCCCACCTGTGTGTATTTTATTCTTAGAGGAAATATAGATGTTTTGGGGAGGCTTTATAGGTTGAATAGCAATTCATTTGGAAAAAAGTGAAGCAGTTATTAATATAAAAAAGGGATGGAAGTATTGCAGAAAATATGGGAAAAGTATCAGAAAAGAAGAACATTTCACAAAATACTAGAGGATCAGGAAAATATCAGAAGAGATTAAATTATAAAATGCTATAAATTGATCATGGGGGACTTAACGGTATGGTGGGTGTTATGGGGAGAAAGAAGAACAACTGTAGTAAAAATATAAAATATGTTCTAATGCATTGCAACATATGAAAGAGAAAGAATGACATGATATTGTACACGAGGCAATTAGAGAATAGTCATTGATGGAAACAGATAAAGAGCAGTAAATAGAACTAGAAACACTCTATTTTGTTATCAAGGCGGAAAATAGCTGTTATGGAGAATTTAGTTTGATGATAAGATAATGTTTCACACTGGTGTACTATATGTGTTATGTAACTTTCAGTTCCTCGCAATCTACCAATTAATCAAAAGAAGGTTTTTTGGAGAACACTAGTTAACAAAACATGTCACGAAGAAGCAAATGCTGAAATCTAGCAACTTGAACACAACCTGATTGTACAAAATAAAAATGGTGGTGGCATAGATGCTTTTCTTAAGCAGGGACAGGAAAGCTGGTCAGGGAAAGCATCTGGAGACCTTATAACAAAAACCTCTCAAAAAACTGTGAAATATTTGGAAGTGTATAGTACATGCAGAATTTCACTTTATGCAAAAAGTAAAATAGTTGAAGAGGTATGAATATTTTTGCATATCACTAATAGAAAAAAATAAAGTAGAGGGAGTTTGTTTTATATTGACATTATTACCTAATAATGCATGAGTTTGTTTAGCTGAATCTGAAAAACCTCAACCTTCAGTTAAATCCCTGTTGTAATGGTAGTAAGGATTAATGTTCTGTATGTGTCAGAGTGTATTTATGAAATGTTACATAACATTTGTGTGACTGAGATTATGGGGAAATAAAACAATAGCCATTACAGTTTAAAATAAATCTGCTGAAACTTTAATAGGCTTACCACAGGTCTCTCAATGTTCAGTCACTACAAGGACGAGTGGTACCACTCTATCTATGGGACAGACCTTCAGTTGTTCTGTAACTGAGAAACGTACTAGAAAATTGATCAAAATTGTTGTTTTTAAAAATCCATAAAGCAAAGAACTGATTTGAGGTAATTATATCCCCATTTTGTTCTGCATTCTTGTGATAAAATGGGCCACTATTAACTTCACAGTCACATTTGATTTTTGAGTATAGCAACAAAAGAAGGCAGTGAAGACAAAAAAGGGTATTTATGTATCACAAATTGTTACATAGATGTAATATTTACCAGTAATATATGTTTCCCCAATATTGTACAATTCACAATAAATAATAAATCATCTCATTAATGGTTTTACTGTCTTTTAGACGACAGTAGACTGAAAGGTCTTGCTGCCCCCAGCAACCTGTCCATGAATCAGACTTTAGAGGGACACAGTGGTGAGTATTGTGCTCAGAATTATATTGCATGATTGTTCCTGCAGGAAGTGAAATTAATCTACGTGCTAAAAGAAATGCTCCCTAATAATTTTTTGTGAGGTGATGTTTATACTTTTTGAATGCATCTAGCATCATAGTATAACAGAATAAATTGCATATGACTTAGTAGTTGGACATTTTGCAAAACAATATCTTTCTTCTTAAGATGTATTGCTAATAGGGTTTGTTCCTTTTGTTGGTTTTAGTCCAGCACTCTATTCTAAAATATATTTTTGAATTGCAAATGTAATTGTTTTATGTGTATTCTTTTATTTTTGAATTTTTTTATTTGTCTTTATGTTGGTAGTTGGTATGTTAATGTTTTTATATTCATACCAATTGTAGTATCCAAACAAAAATGAGTAACATAAAAATTATCTCCTTTTTTATACTTGAAACACCTTTAGGTGCAGTGCAGGTAGTGACCTGGAATGAACGGAATGAAAAACTGACAACCAGTGACCAGAATGGACTCATTATTGTGTGGATGCTGTACAAAAGTGAGGACAGCAGCCAAAGTAGGATTTTGTTTGCTTTGTAGCGAATTTGTGTTACTTAGTTGTCAGCCTTTGTTGTGTCCCCAGGTGCATGGTACGAGGAGATGATTAACAACAGGAACAAATCAGTAGTGAGGAGCATGAGCTGGAATGCTGATGGTCAGAAGATCTGCATTGTGTATGAAGACGGGGCTGTCATTGTTGGATCGGTGGACGGTACTGTTACTTTAAGTGAAAACAATATGTATCATTAAGGTTGTAAAAGTTCCCTTTTAGTTAGATTAAATTGTTTAATTTATTGTGACAAATTTATTCATTGCTTTATGAACAAATGGATATAAACATCTTCAATACGATTCTTGCATTTTGTATTTGTATCATTTGTAGGCAACCGGATCTGGGGAAAGGAGTTGAAAGGGAGTCAACTTGCTCATGTTGCTTGGTCTCCTGACAGTAAGATCCTGCTGTTCGGCATGGCCAACGGCGAAGTACATATTTATGACAATCAAGGAAACTTCATCGTGAGTGTGTGAACTTAAATGTAGTATACATTGTAAAACTTGGCCATGTTGAACTGCACAACCTTCAGTCTTTCATGTTGTCATGGAAGAACATTAATAAGTTGCACATTCTTTTGGTTATAAAAGTTCTTGTGGATGAGAACGATTGTGACATTAACCCACTGTTTGTCTGAATGCTTTCTCAATTAAAAAATATATAATAATTTCACGGTCTGCTTTTTGCTTACTCTCAATGTTGTTACTTTTCAGATGAAAATGAACATCAGCTGTCTCGCCGGGGCAACCGGAGCTGTCAGTTTAGCTGGAATCCACTGGTATGCAGGAGCTGGGGGTTACAGTGAGCCGGACTGTCCATGCCTTGCCATCTGTTTCGACAATGGAAGGTGTCAGATCATGCGCTATGAGAATGATGAGAGTGAGCCACCGAAAACCTTTTCACTCCTTGATTTTGAATGTGAAAAATATGTTTTCTAACAGCCACTTGACACTACTTTATTCTCAGACCCGGTATATATCGACGCTCTGATGAATGTTATCAGTATCCAGTGGAACCATTGTGGCAGTGTGCTGGCAGTGGCAGGTTCCCTCAGAGCCACAAATATGGACAAAGAATATAATGTGGTGCAGTTCTACACACCCTTTGGAGAGGTAAGTGTGTATATCAAAACAGTATAGTATAAAATATAATTTCTATACTTCGCAAAGTCTACAGTAGAATCAATAGCTTTCCTAAATATGAAAAGTAAGATAACGATGATAACTACCAATATAGTTATTCATTTTCAAAAAGCATTACAAGTGGGGGTTAAAAAATCTTATGAAATGGTTGAAAAATGTTTCTTTCAATGCTTTACCTGGTGATTGCTTGTATGCAGCATCTGAGAACTCTGAAAGTATCTGGGAAGCACTTATCTGGGATCTCATGGGAGGGAGGAGGCCTGCGAATCGCCCTGGCTGTGGACTCTTACATCTACTTTGCCAACATAAGGCCAGATTACAAAGTAAATACTAACACTCTTTATTAATTCTGGCAGATTGTTTGTGGTAGACACTGCTAAATTCATGAAATCCCGATGGTCTGACTAATAAGCTTGTTTCAAGTTTTCTAGGTAAGGTATACTTGGATTCATTGTTTCAGAGAAAGACTTACCTTTAGGTCTGAATTACTTAGCAAGTCTTTAGTGTCAAGAGAAGTAAAGAGATTTGAGAACAGACTGAAATGATCCTGATGGTTTGGGTAATTCTTCTCACACTTTTTCTTGTGTTCCACCAGTGGGGCTACTGTTGCAGCACCGTGGTGTACGCCTACACAAAGCCAGAGCGCCAGGAGTACTGTGTTGTTTACTGGGACACCAAAAACAACGAGAAGTTTGTGAAATATGTCAAGAACTTAACTTCTATCACTACCTCGGGGGACTTCTGCATCTTGGCCAGCAAGGCTGATGAAAAACAACCTCAGGTAATAAAGAAACAAGACTTTGGTTTTACTATCACTTTAAAAAGCTCTGTTTAGTCTCAGTGACTTGATTCATGTTAGAAAATAGAGATTGTTCTTTCATCATGTTTTTCTAATTTGCTGATTTACAGGATGATGTAGGGTCAGAAACCATGAATCTTGCGAGGGTAATGTTAGATTTTAAATCTTGTACTACAAAATAGTGTGATCTGTCTTGGTATCTAGGTCATATAATAACTTTCTGTGTATTTTTCAGTACGTCCTGATCCTCTGTAATTCTATTGGTACTCCTCTGGACTCCAAATACATCGACATCGGTTAGTTTAATACTAATTCTTCAAATTATTAAGAAGAGTTTGGAATAAAGTGCTTTGTAAATGTTTTGTCACATTACTACCACAAGCTTAAAAGGTTCTTAGAGATTTATTTATTTATTTATTTGCTCCACTGACACAAACTTGCTCATAATTGTTAAGTGGAAGGAAATGATCTCTGTTTTTTTTTTTTATATATATATTTATTTTACAAGTTATCATATGTGTTTTTCCCTCCAATGTGGACACAATCTCTGTCTATACCAGTTCAACAAATGTTTGCCCACTCTTCTTTGTAAAGTAATTTTGGATCAGTCAGATTTGAGAACATCCTTCACAGACCAGCTGTGTCTATTCTGAGATCAAATTAAATACTGTCCACTACTTACACATTACACGGCTTTTGAAGGTTGTTTGTCGCACTGGGTTTCACTTGGGGGTACCAGAGTAAAGGGAGCCTAATGTGTCCTTGGCATTCTTTTAAGAGGTTTATTTGTGAAGAGTTTGAAAACCATACCTCATTTTCTGTCTGTTTCACTATTATGTGTTAACTGAATGCATAAAATCTCCGTTCAATATATTGAATACAATTTGTGGTTCATGACGAAATATGGAAAAGGTCTGGATGTATATGAGTGCTTTTCCCACATAATCTGTAAAATAACAGAGTAAAAGCTGGCACAAATTAATTTCATCTCAAGCTGCCAAAAGCCAAGCACGCTACATGTTTATTTTTTTCTCTTTCTGGTTAGAACCACTATTTGTTACTATGACGAGGACACATGTCATTACTGCTTCCAAAGAAGCTTTCTATCTGTGGCAATACAGAGTGGCAAAGAAACTCACCGCCCTGGAGATCAACCAAGTGACCAGAACCAAGAAAGGGGGCAGGGAGAGGTGAGTCCAGACATGTTTATTACATTTACCCTTATATTCAGAAGGTTTACACACATATTTAGGAAACAATACAACATGTTTTCATAAATCTCTGCGTTTTACACAATCCATCACTCAACTCTTACAGTGGAGCACCACAGTGCTAGTTTCTGCTTTACTGGCTCATCATTACAGTGCAAAGTGTTGGCCCTGAGAGCACAGTGAAAAGGATTCATTCATTCCAGACAGTATAGTGGTGTTTTATTGCACTGCCAAGACTAGACTCGCACCCGGACCAAAGATCACACCCGAGGAACGGCAGCTGCTTGTCTGTGTACTTTCTCTTGCTCATGCGCCCAGTTTCCGCTCTCTGCAGGTTCTATCACATTGACAGCAATCCATCTGGAGGCAACGATGATGATCCAGATATTTCAAATACCTTTGCAGTAAGATATATTTGTTTTGCCTCTTTAATATTTATGCATTCATAAGACCCAGTTTGGTAAAGTTCCCACTTTCACTAAAAGCTTTTCAAAATAGCACCTTCCCTTCTATCTCAAGATAACAAAAGCACTTAAAGGTGATTTTATTTATGTAATTAACATGGCTGGACAAATAAAACAAAGAGTTCATTATGAGTTAAAAGTATTACACTTTGTTCTGCTTTATTTTCAACAGACAACTCGAGATCCCATCTGCTGCATTACTGCAACAGATAAAACCCTGATAGTGGTATGTACATTTCTGTTTAATAGAAGAACGGAAGTCAATTCAATTAGTCAAGGCCATAGTTCTGTACTGTTAGTTAGCTTGTTGTCTCACTGATTTAAAGTTTTGAAATAAAAGTCACACATGTGTAAAAACATATCTTTGTAAAAAAAAAAATTAAAAATTGTTGTTACAGGGGCGTGAGTCCGGTATCATCCAGAGATACACCCTTCCAAATGTAGCCCTCGTCCAGAAGTATTCCTCAAACAGCCGAGCTCATTATCTCTCTCTAAACTGCAACTCCAGGTAGTCACTAACTGACATCTGCTGTGTTGCAGAATAAGCCAAGATAAGTTTTAATAATAATCTAAGAAGAACATTATATTTCTGATTTTAAGTCTCATAATTTATCATCATCTTCAGTCGTCTGGCCATAATTGACATCTCGGGCTTGCTGACTTTGTTGGACTTGGAAGTTCGTCCTGCCGGAAGCGAAGGGACAGGAGACCAGGCCGCTGCAGGAGATCCATCCAAGTTTGAGCGTAAAGATGTCTGGGACTTGAAGTGGGCAAATGACAATCCGGATTTGTTTGCAGTGATGGAGAAAACCAGGATGTACGTGTTCAGGAACCTTGACCCAGAAGTAAGTTTTTGAGTGTGATCAGAACAAGTATGCAGCTGTCTAATTTACAGTTAAAATATATTAACACATCTCTAAATCTGAACTAACAGGAGCCTATTCAAACCTCTGGGTACATCTGCAACTTTGAGGATCTGGAAATCAAATCAGTTTTGCTTGATGAGATTATGAAGGTAAACTACATTATTTAAGACAAGAAATAGTCACAGGGGTTATTAGCTCGTTTGTTGTTTTTAGTTTGATTTTAAACATTGTGAACTTAAAATTTGGTCACAAAATTATTTTAATATAACTGTGTCAACATTTAACAGCTAAATATAAATTTCTTGACATAACTAGAATTATGGACCATAAACGTTTCAGTCCATGCACAATTACCAGATGATCATGCGTTGTTTCTTTGCAGAATCCAGAGCGGCCAAATAAAGACAACCTCTTTAACTTTGAAATCCGCTCCCTGAGAGACAGCAGAGCACTGATTGAGAAAGTGGGCATTGAAGACGCTTCACAGTTCATTGAAGACAATCCTCACCCAAGACTCTGGTGAGTTTTTCTTAATACGGTGCTGGAATTATTTTAGGAGATTTCTTTTCTTGATGTTTATAACTTACTTTTCTTTTTTGGAGCAGACATGTAGATCACACTGCAATGTTGACTTTTTGTAGTGAAAAGATTGTAAAAACCTTAATGTAAAAAAACAAATCCACTTTTAAAAGGTTAATAATATTCAGCATTTGAACCTTTCTTTACCCTACCAACAGAAACATCTAGCTCCCATATGAGTACAAACAGGGGTGTGTGTGAGTGTTTGCAATTGTGTGTTCTCTGGTTCAGGTGTCAGTTCTGGCAGGATCACTCAAAAACTGGTTGTAACAACAAAACCAGCCTTCTTTATGTATTAGTCACAATCTGTAATAGTAATAATATTATTAATATTAAATAATAGGCCTTTCCAGTTAAGAATTGTTTCATAAATCTTGAAATGTGTGCAATTGACTTGGACAGCAATAAATAAATTGAACTGAATTGGTTCTAAATGCATGCACTTCATCCTATGTATCCCTAATCTTTGTAACTTAACATAGTGTCTCTATATGTTTCATTGCTAACCTACCAGGCACCTGCTGGCCGAGGCAGCCCTACAAAAACTAGATCTGAAGACAGCCGAGGAGGCGTTTGTCCGCTGCAAAGACTACCCAGGCATTCAGTTTGTCAAGCGCCTGGGCAACCTGCAGAGCGAGCCCATGAAACAAGCTGAAGTGGCTGCCTACTTCGGCAGATTTGAGGAAGCTGAAAGCATGTATCTGCATATGGATCGGCGGTACATCAAGACACTCTATGCCAACTTCTCTTGAATTTGAATCAGTTATTTATATGTGATGGTGCCTCTCTCTGTAGAGATCTCGCCATCAACCTAAGGATCAAGCTGGGAGACTGGTTCAAGGTTCTGCAGCTTCTCGACACAGGCTCTGGATACTCAGACGACGCTCTTCTTGCTCAAGCTAATAATGGCATTGGAGATTACTTTGCTGACAGACAGAAGTGGTATTTAATTCGTAGTTTTCATCTTCTAATTGTTGGTAGCATTTCTACATGTCAAGTAGAAACAATGACAACAAAAAACAAGTTTTCTTTGTGGATTATTGTGTAATTATAGAATTATGAAATCTTAGTTTGGAGGCAAATGGGGAAAAATTTTATTCTGAAAAGAAACAATTGAAGAAGGGAGTAGCCAAAAAGATTTCTCTCCACCACCCCTTTTTCAATTCTTTTTCTTTAGGGTAAAAAGGAGCTGAATCATTGTTCTCACTTTTAAATATCTTCCTTTAAAGGGTGAAGGCAGTCCCATACTACCTTAAGGGGCGTAACCAAGAGAGGCTGGCAGATTGTTACTACAAGTTGGAGGACTATAATGGCCTTGAGCAGCTAGCTGCAGACCTCCCTGAAAATCATAAACTATTACCGGTGCGCCAAACTTAGATCAATTTTTTTAGTTCCCATAAGACTTGCGGGCTTTTGGACAATTTGTAAATGTACATTCTTTCCCATTTTATTGCCTATCTGTGTTTAGGAAATCGGAGACATGTTTGCCACAGTGGGGATGTGTGAACAGGCTGTGAAGGCCTACTTGAAGTCCAACCAGCCAAAAGCAGCGGTGGACACATGCGTCCATCTTAACCAGGTGAGAGACAGACGGATGAGCTGTGGCGCCGGAGTTTCCGAGTGACGCACAGATCCTACAAGATCAGCCAACCTAGATCCTCCTGCCCACCCGCTCATAGATATTTGGCTCTTGAGTGTGAATCCTGCTCTAAAACTTTTATCTTTGCTGCAATGCTCTTTAGTTGGACACAATGTAAAATGATGAACATTAGAGCTTTTAATTTAATTAAATTTTATATTTATAAGCATCCCTTTAGGAAATTTTAAGATTTATTTGATAAATATAATGTTTTTCAATGATTAATTAAAAAGGGAATTGATGTTCTTTCTCTTTAATTGCTTTTTCATCAGTGGAACAAAGCCGTGGAACTGGCAAGAGCCCACAACATGAAGGAGATAAAATCTCTCCTTTCCAAATATGCCTCTCATCTTCTGGAGGAAAATAAAACTCTGGAAGCAGTGGAACTTTATCGGAAAGCTCACCACTTTCTTGATGCAGCCAAACTCATGTTTAAGGTGGGCTTAAAGTTTTATTTTTATCATTAGAAACAAGGTTGTTTTTTTTATGTTTTATTATATTCAGGTCAAAAAGTCTGTTCCTGACTCCCCAGAATTAAACACCTTTCTTGGATAAAATCTCTCCTTGGCTGAGTGAGATTTGGCCAAAATTGACACAAACTAACTAAGCCACAAATAAGATTTATGAGCTGCTACAAGGATTTCAGTGTTTATTGGGGTTTTTTGGCTCTGTTTTAGTCTGTTCAGGCAGGAAGTTTTTACATTTTGGATGACATTCTTTTTTTATTTTAACAATGAATAAAACTAAGATTAAAATCTCCTATTGGTGCAGGCTCCTCACAGCTCCAGTTTGTTAGTAGTAATCTACACTTACTAGCCAAACAGTACTTCATTTGCAAATGTCAAATGGTGAATTAAGGAGTGTGATCGTAACTTCTGATTGTAGATAGCGGACAAGGAGGCGAAGAAAATGAGTCGACCTCTGCGGGTGAAGAAGCTTTATGTTCTGGCAGCTCAGCTTGTTGAGGACTACCATGAGCAGATGAAGGCATCCCAGCAGATCAAAGCCAAAGGAAAGAAGTCAGAGGTAAATTACTGCACTTCATCTGTACCCTGTAGTTAGTGTATGTTTTCTTCAATAAAGCTTAACCACAAATATTGCTTTGGACCATGTACAAGCTTATTGAATCAACATTACTGCTGTGTGTACCATTATTTGTAATTAGGCAACATTCGCACTTGCTGGCCTTCTTGAAGAAGATGCAACGTCGTCAGACAATCGCATCATTGACAGCGCCTGGCGTGGAGCTGAAGCGTATCACTTCTTCCTGCTCGCTCAGAGGCAGCTCCATGCAGGCTACCCAGAGAACGCCACACGCACAGGTGCAGAATAATTCCCAGTTACCGGTACCTAAAATTATAAATATATCAATATATGTTTATATAAATGTGTATACACGTATTAAATGATTACGCTATTCCTTACGAGATTGATAAACAACACATATTCGTCGAGTTTGAATAGATTCTATTAATAACAAACCAGATTCATCAGATCGTTTTCTACTGCCTTTAAAAGACAACTACTGTAGATTATTATTTGAGAAGTCTTCTGCCACCTGGTGTTCAAAAGCTGCAATAGTGAAATTATCCATTGAAATGCTTCATTGAGGAAATCTCCTCCCAGACCCTCATTGTGAATCCTCATGGTGTTACAGTAACAGTCAGAAACATGCAGATCAGATGGAAAACATGGACCTGTGTAAGCAGCAATATAATCAATAATTATATTTTCTAAAATATCATGTCTTTGTAAGTCTTAGAAATCACTCTAACAATTTGTGCTCATTCTTGCCAAAACCTAATGGGTGTATGAATTACTTATGATCACAATCACTCATAAATAAACTTTTTGTACTCCATTAGGATTTCCAAAATAATTAAATGTCTCAGACATCAGAATTTTAGTTGAAAGTCAAACGCATTTCTAAACCAGATGAGATGAAGATGATGTAACAATTGTTTTTATTCAATTGAGCTTTCTGTATCTATGACATGTTGTTTGGTGTTACTTCATTCGCCAGCTGTTGACAAAGCCAGTTAGTTTAAAGCTTAAATCATTCAGCGGAAATGTGTCAGTTTGTAGACCCACTAAACTTTGCTTCATGTTTTCTATCTTACAGCCCTTCATCTTCGTGAGTACGAGGACATCATCCCTGCAGTTGAGATCTACTCCCTGTTGGCTCTGTGTTCTGCAGCGAACCGGTCCTTTGGCACCTGCTCAAAGGCCTTCATCAAGCTGGAATCTCTAGAGAGTCTCAGCTCTGAGCAGCAGCAGCTCTATGAGGATTTGGCCCTGCAGATTTTCACCAAATATCCCCCGAAGGACAGCCGCGTGGTGGAGGCCCAGGGCTCTTCAGAGGGGTGAGAACACCACAGTGTCAAGATCAAACCCTCATTATATCCATAGATATTTCCATTGTTAGAGTATTGACTCAAATCAATACACTGTAAACAATAAATCTTCTGCAAAGAACACCAAGACCATCCTTGGAAGTATGTTAATGACATATCAGAGCACAGAGGTTCTTTATCTTCTTGGAAGTGAATTTTTAAAGTTGCCACAGCATTTCCTGGTATTCCTTCAACCTGTTCTGCTTTTCCTTTTTCATTAGAGCTGAGGGAAAACTGCCCACATGCATCGTGACCGGTCGTCCTATCCAGGAGTACCAGTTTTGGATGTGCAGTGTGTGTAAACACTGTGCATTGGAACAGGAGATCAGTAAATATAACTGTTGCCCGCTGTGCCACAGTGCAGTAGTGTAAGGAACAAAAGTTGCCTGGCAGGACTCTGTTTCAGATAGAAAAGGGAAGTTTTAAGCATCTGCCTTGATGAAATCTTGAGCTTTGTTTCACTTGGTATATGTTTAAAAGTTAAATGTATTTTGTCTTTAAATGTTTAAATTACTTAAGTAAAATATGTTTGTATCTGGTTTTACAATAAAGTCAAAAGTAAACACACTGTTTCACTAAATTCTCAGATTTTTGAGAACTTACGTAATGTGTTTAATAAATGATAAAAGCTCTCAATTTTGTATTGACAAGCAATTTTCCAGAAATGCATTATTATTGAATGAGACAATTATTTTGTCTCATTCTGTTAAACATTCTTTAATCAGTTGTCTTTTGTTTATCTGAGATTTGAAACAAGGGTTTTAGATCCAGGAGTAAAAACCCAGACATTGCTTATCCCAGTGACACCCTGCAACACACAATATTCTCAAAAATTCAGCTCTGTCTGTGGTTTGTGAAATTTAGCTGGAATGGAAATTAACTCCAAACAATATTTCTCAAAAAAGACTGGAGCAGATTTGCATGTTTATCCTTTTGCCGTTGCATAAATATCCTCTAAACATTTACGATTCTGGAAGAATTTCAGTGCCCAACATCAAAGCATATTAAAATCCTTGGAGATCTCACAGGAGCTGCAGTGCAATGGCCTGTCCATGCATCACACATGAAAGTTTAAACATCTTAAGAGAAGTCGTCCCAGCCTGGGAGAAGCTGTGCAGGGTTTTCAGTCTGCTGTACGCTCAAATGCTCCTGCAGTCCAGATTGAGCAGAGCCACTCGACAACACAAGGTCAGGTGACATTATGCTGTCTCTTTGTAACAGATGTTTGTTTGTTTTTATAAGTGTTAGTGATAATAATAATCATTTGTCCAGAATATTCTTTTAAAATGCTATCAGTCTCTGCCATTATTTCAGTAGAAATGACTGCTTAACCAGCTTTCCATTTTGTATTCTGTATTTTATTTTGACGTGGTGCATAAATGACATTCAACATGACACCTGTGTTCTGGTCTGCAGGTGCTCTAAACAGGAAGGAGTCTGACAGCAGCAGGTGCTTCGTCATGGTGTACGGAAAAGTCCTTCACCAGGCTGATGGTTGTTTCATTAACGTCAATGTCGGAGGATTCAGGCAGCGAATGGCTCACTCTGTCCTGAGGAGATTACCACAGACCCGCCTCGCCCGCCTCCTGCACTGCACCTCCAGAGCAGCCATTTTGGAGCTCTGTGACGACTTCAGTTCCTCTGAAAACGAGTTCTACTTTGACCGCAACCCAATTTTTTTCTGCTCCATTCATAACTTCTACCTCACAGGGAAGCTCCACCTGGTTGACGGGTTGTGCATGGTCTCATTTTTCCAGGAGCTCGAGTACTGGGGAATCAAGGAGCACCACCTAGATTTGTGTTGCAGCAACAAATTTCAGGAGCTGATGCAGAAGATATGTTTGGATCAGAAGGATGATGATCAGCACTGCCAAAGCTCGGGCTCCTCAGCTGAGAATCTTTCAAATTTAGAGGACAATATGGAAGAGTTTGAAGGCTCCTGGTGTGCAAATGTTCGCAGGAATATCTGGATTCGACTTGAGAATCCCAGTTACTCCACCTCAGCCAAAGTGATGGCTGTGGTGTCTGTGAGTGCTGTGGTTGTTTCCATTGTTTCCATGTGCTTGAACAGCATGCCAGACTTTCATCAGTGGGACTCTGATGAAAAGCATATAGAAAACCCACTGCTAGTCCTGCTGGAAAACATCTGCATCCTTCTGTTCTCTGCAGAGTTTATTCTTCGTTTGGTTGTTGCTCCTTCAGCCAAGAAGTTCTTGAGCAGCGCTCTGAACATCATCGACTTTTTGTCCATCTTCCCCTTCTATGTGACTTTAATTTGTGATAACACAAAGAAAGACGAGAATAAAGAGCTGGAGAATGTTGGCAAAGTGGTACAAATCTTGAGGCTGACCCGAGTGTTTCGTGTTTTGAAGTTGGCCCGTCACTCAGCTGGACTCCGCGCTCTCGGCTCCACACTGAGGCACAGCTCAAGGGAGCTGGGACAGCTGCTGCTCTTCTTATCTTTGGGGGTTTCTCTGTTTTCTGCTCTTATTTACTTTGTAGAAAGAGAGTCCAAAGAGTCACAGCTGCAGACCATCCCTGTCGGCTGGTGGTGGGCCACCATCAGCATGACCACTGTGGGCTACGGTGATACAATCCCAGTTACTGTAGCTGGGAGGCTGATAGGAACCCTGTGCATCGTCTGTGGGCTGCTTATTGTTGCTCTTCCTATTACTAACATCTTCAACAAGTTTTCCAAGCTTCATCAAAGGCAGAGACGATATAGTTTGAGGTAGAACACCTTGTATAAATAAATTCACATAAATATTTATTAGAATTTTAGAACATTAGTTCACACAATTCTTTAAGTTGTAAAAAAAAAATAATAATAATAATTAAATAAAAAATCCCAACTTCACTGTTGGAGTGTTTCAGTGGCAGCTGAGAGCATTTAGTGCAGCTGTCAGTACTTTGAGGTTTCAGCTCAGATAAATATTTAAATCAGCACTTAGAGACATCTAGTTCATCCTCCTGTGACGCGTCTTCACACTTTAAATCACACGATGCCTCACTTTGATTTTATTTCACTGCTTTTCTGCATGAAAGTCACAGTTGGCAGGACAGCAGCCATCTCAGAATCAAGAAGGTCCTAATACAGACGATCTGCCTGTACAAAAACTGATTACATTAATCCTTTCTCGCTGAAGAATACATGCAGTGCAAATAAAAACAACAACACATCCACCAGCAGAGATATATGCAAAAAGAGCTGTAACAGGATCAACTTTGCAAAATTGCAATTTTATTAAACTAGTTGAAAATGTAAAACGAATGGCATCCTCAAAGATACTGCCTTCCTTTTCACAGATGATACTCCACTTTTCTTCAGAATCTAAGCCACTTATGGTAGGATTTTCTTTCATGACAAGTAAACAAATGCAAATATATGTAATTATTCAGTTATGTGTAATGTGACGATCCCTGTCAGGCCACAATAAAAATTTAGGTTGTAGTTGTCTCAGTTCAGGGGTCATCTGACGTTCAATCTAAAAAGATGTTTTTGCCCTTGTTACATATTTAGAGCCATATAACTTATGTACTGTGTAAATTATGTTTTAGACTTAAATTAAAGAGCTACAAATTTAAATCTAATCTTATGTTTTAGAACAAACAAAAATGTCAAAATACTTTAAATTCACCTTATAATGGAGAAGGTGGTGTGTGCATTTCATGATATTTCAATGGAAGTTTTGGAAGGTTTTCTGTCCGTTCTTAGAACGTAAAGTCTCTGGAAAGGAATCTGTAAGTTGTGGGAAAGAACCAAGTAAGTCCTGGAAATATTGTGAAGGTATAAATGGTTGTCAAATTCAAGAACTCAGTTGTAAAAGTTTGGACTGACTACCTGATCCAATAGGACCACGCCTAAAAACTCACCTTTTTAAATTCCATCAGAATCAGAATACCTTAATTCTCGTGGTTAATCTGGGTTTCTATTTACAAAGTAGCATTAAATCCCAGCTAACGTCATGAAACTGCGTCTGAAACAACCTTGATAGTCTCACTAATGTCACACCTAATAGAAAATTTCTTTTGTGTTGCAGGTGAAAGATTTTCTGAATCATAGTGAAAACAAACATTATAGGTCCTGTAGTTCAGGTTGTTATTAAAGCCAAGCCTTCTTTGTGTTGTAATTCCACAACAGTTCCACTTGATGGCAGCAAACGCTAAGATGTTTACGATTGCACCCAGAAGGAGAAGCCTCAGGCTTTTCACTAAAATTCTTATTAGCAGGAAACAAAACCCAAGATGAACCCTTTTGACAAAAAATCTTGTATCGAAAATGATCTCTCATAGGTGGTTAATTTTTATCCAAACTTTTAATCTGAGTAACCAGAAAATAATTAGAAATACAAAGTTAGAAAGAATTCATGGTCAGAAGAACATATTGTGGCTATTTTTTCTGAAAATCCAAACTTACATTCCGTTGTAAAATGTAAAATATGCTTATTTGTCATCATTGAATTTATAAAAATACAAAAACTCATCTTTATGCCAGAAATAACATGTTAAAAATGATCCCTGATCAGAATTATATAACCTATTGTGGCTATTTTACTAAAAATCCTAACTTAAATTCATTTCTAAAATTTTAAATATGCTTGTGTGTCATCAGTGAATTTATGAAAAATGCAAAAACTGATCTTTTCAGCCTAATTTGATGTTGCACCCAAGGTCTTGAACTGCTAGTAATACACTCCACGCATATCAGAATTGAAATTTAAAATCAACTTTTAGGCAGAATTAACGCCTAACCTACCCTGTTCTGCTGGTTTACATTTATCAGCCCTGAAAAAAACAGCTTGAGATCAACTTGACAACAGTGACTGAACTTTTTCTGATGCGCCTTTCATATTTTTCTCCAAAACAGACAGTTTAATTGTATCTAGTTGAACTAGATTTGCTACAGTTTAACAAAAAAGATCAAGGTTTTACGTGAAACGCAGTAATTAGGCATAACTAGTATTTTCATACTGAAACATTTTTGCATGGATTTTTTTTACATTTCTTTGAAATAGTTTAAAGCTATTCTTATAATTTTGAAAATTTGAAGATAATTTCGTCTTTATGTCAAAATCTGTATATGTCATTATTTCTTTGTCATGTTGATGCAATAGAGTTCACAGCGAGATGTGGACAAATATATCTCTGAATATGTACTCTCTCTGTCAGCTTTATGTAGATATCTGATGTCTTCGTCTAAGTCACACAGACCTATAACAGATAATATATAAACATCTATGTTGATGATATTATGACACTGAATATGTTCACTGAGAATCCTACAGCAATTTGAGTCATGATTTAAAACATTTTATTTGAGTTCTTCAAAATTGTTTTCTGTGTTTTATCACACCTATGACAATATGTTGGGTTTTTTTTATTATTATTGTTCTTCAGGACATCAAGGCTTATTATCTTTCCCCACTCCTGGATTATTTTTGCATCATTTATTGCTGAGGCATCAGCCAAGTTACAACACCTGTTGATTTTCAGGAGAAATAGATATTCTTGGCTTAACACTGTTTAGCTCACAGCCACATGTGGACAAATGTTATTTCCAAATAAATTCACTCTCTGAGCAAAATGTCTGGGATTTTTTTTACTTTTTATTTTTATGCACATTTGCTACACCTGCTGTATCAAGGTACATTCTGATGACACTCTCATATTATCTGTTAATTAGTTATTCATAAAAAATGCTTCCTCTGTTCCCTTTTATTACTATGGACAATTTTATTACCTGAAGGTTTCTTATGGAATTGCTAATGCTTATTAAGGATACAATGACGGCTATTATAACACTTCATGACAATTTTGAGTCTTTTACTACTGAAAGCATCTACACTTGTTTTGCACACACAAAAGAAATCCAAGCTGGAATATATCTTTTTCTACTACATGTAGAAAATATGTTAATTTCTGTCTAATTGCAAATTTCTTTTAGTGCATTTTATATTTTCAATTTCATGTATTTTATTTTTCACTCAACATTAAAGTAAAAAATATATATAGTTTGTATTCCTCAGAGAAGGGTAAAAAATAGAAGTGCTGAGGAAAACTTTGATTTTATTTTGTGCCTCACATGAAATGTATTTTAAATATTGCCATAATTAGCAAAAGTAATGGACCTAAATTAAATCTCAGCATTCGGTGACCTGAACGAAAGCATGAAAACAGACATTTCCAAGATGAAGATTAGTTTATTATTACTCTTTTAAATTAACAAACACTGCTATACATATTGCTGTTTTTATTCATTTTGAATCATTTTGAACAGTTAAAGCATTTGGGAAAACAAAAAGAAGAAGAAATTGTAGTTCAACAGGCGACAGACAGCAGATGACATGTACAGTAGAACATCTACAGTCAATGGCTTTCCTATGTGTGTGGAGAAGGGGCTCCAGAACAGTCCGACATACAGACATTTAGACGGTTTTGGTTCTCAGATCTGTCCCTTTGTGCTGTCCAGCCAAATTAAAGATCCCCGTTGATTTAAAACAGCCAGTCAAATTAAAATTACATCAAAAACAGCTGACAAGTTCTTTCTAAAAGAGTAGCAGCAGCTTGGATTGGCTTTAAAATGTTGTTTTCTGCATCCAGAATCATCTCATATTCTTGTCATTAGAAAAAGAAAAGGGATGTTTGGGTTCAAACCCCGTCATGTTAAATTCATATGGAATGTTTCGAGTAAACTAAATATCTCGTAAATATTGCCGTTCTGTCAGTGCATGATAGCCCAAGCCCGCTTCCCTTTAACATATACAAATGATGAACAAGAAGTTCATCAAAGTGTTCGCTCTTTCACGTCAGACCAGCTGTAGAGAGAGTCTTCTTCATCCTATTCCTCGTCGTCTAAAGTACCTCCTGCACCCAGAAACCAGCCCGTCTGAGTTGGGTTTAAACATCTTTGTTGTACTAAAACTGACTGCTTTACAAATACCATATAGCCTATACATATTTATATATATAAACAGGGTTGACATCATTTGGCAGCTGGCAACAATCTGGACCACCGTGGCTTTTGTTCAAGTTTGACCAAAAATCCCTCCTTCTATTTTAGACAAGGACTGATGAAACACAGGATTTACACGTGCCGAGAAAAAGCGGATTTGGCTTTTTGAAACCCGAGCGGCCCCTGAGAAGGCAGCGGCGGAACAAAAGGATGTTTATTTAGAGAACCAAGCGGAGGAGGGTTTTGTTCAAACTTTGTTTTTTTTTTATTTATTTATTTTTTTTTAAATGTCGGAGCAAAACGACTCACAACAATTAAATTAAATCTTTTTTTTTCTTCTTTTTTTTTTAAAGTACCACCTCTGCCACAGTCACTCGTCACGAACGACGGGGGCTCTACTAAAACACATGAGAGATAATCCCTGACATCAATGTAAATCACATACACTTTGTCCAAAAAAAGAAAAGAAAACAAAAAAAAAAACAGGGTTCAGGTACAGAATCACCAAGGAAGAAAAAAAGCACACAATACTACTGCAAATTCAAGCCACTATGGCAAAAAAGAGAAAGTATTGAGGAGCTGGATGGCTCAAATTCTCTGTAATGTTGAGGTCAACCTCAGGTCACCTTGCAGATTTAAAGGAGAGGACAAGAAAATTCCACCAGCACAGGTCATAAATACACAGAGAGAGATGGAAATAACATGAGAAAGTGTGCACTCTGTCCTGAATTGAGTCATAAGAGTCTGAGAGGGAAAAAAATAAAATGAGAGTCTTGGCCTCTGCAGAAATCCCAGCAGAATGCTGACCTCGCTTGGTGATTTGTTACAGATTGATCGGCAGAGTGCAAGCGTCGACCGCATGGCTTTTTAGCTGTTTTCAGAAAAATATATTAACAAGTCGCTCTCTGGATGATTGTGTTTTTCTTTTTTCGTCGGAAATGTCAGTAAACAAATCAACACTCTGCAGTTGAAATGCTGAAGGGATGGCGGATGATTGCACACACGTTGATGGATACAAAAACGTTCACGCTGAAGAAGGAGAAGAAGAAGAAGAAACGCGGCGTAGCCCTTACGGGTCTCCCCCTCCCCAACCTCCCTTGCCTCTCATCAGGAGGGGGAACCGGCTTACACGGTCAGCTTGGTCTGGACTTTTTCAATGTGCTTTAGCGAGACCAGAGGGTCTCGGGATGGAGGGGCAGTCTGTCCTCATTGTTTTCAACCACAGTGTTTGTCTCCCAGCTGGGCCTCGGCGCCCCGCCCCGGCTGACTCAGAGCGCCAGGAGCGTGGGTGAGTTGAGGGAGTCGGAGGATTGGTCGCCACTGCTGCTGCTGCGCCGGTGGGCTTTGGAGCAGGACTCGGAAGAGGGCGAGGGGCTCTCGGGCTCCATCATGTTGGGATAGGTGAATATGAGGTTTTGGGCGTTTGGCGTGGCTGCCGGGGTAGACGCCACCACCACCGGTGTATTGAGGCTGTCTCCGTCCGGGCAGTACATCCCACCGCTGATGCCGCCGCCTCCCAGGCAGATGGGCTTGATGACAGAGCGCTGAGGCTTGCCCACCTCCTCTATGTCCTCGGGCTCCTGCTTCACCACCACATGGTTCATCTGTGCACGCGGGTTCAGGCTGGGACGCATGGTGAGCTGCAGCGGGTTGCACTGCTGCTGCTGCTGCTGGTGGCTGGACTGCTGATGGCGTTCGTCGACGGGCAGCTTGCACACGGGGTTGTGGGCGACCAGCATGAACTCTAGCTTGTCTTTCTCCTTCTGCAGGCTCTCGATCTCCTTCTGCAGGTCTGCCTTCTCCTCCTCCAGCTTCTCAGTCTCCTGTTCAGAGGGAAAACAACATCAGTTGGAATGCTAGGGCATGACAGGTCTGAGAAACTATGGACAAACTTTGAAGTAAATACGAAATAAACATAAAAAATATATATTTTTAGACACTGTTAAACATTTAAATCCTTATGTGTTGAAAAGTCAAGTAATATCTCTTTACATCTTTATCATTATTACTAATAAATAACATTATTATTATTATATTCTGATATAAGAATATTAGATTATAATGATTTTAATATAGTTAATATGTATAAATATATGATAATATGTTCAAATAATCTAATTATGTTGGGGCTTTTTATTGTGAAATTATTAATTTTATTTTTCATTAAAAATTCCTTTGCAATTTTTTTCCATTGTAACATAATTTGTTCCTCTTCTGATCTACGTACGTTTTTTTTTTCATATTCTTTTTCTTATACTGTTGTTTATTTTTTTATTTATTGATGTAAATATTTTTTTTATTTGCTCTTTATATTTCTATATGTATATTTGATTGGTTCACATTTCCAAAATATTCCACCCACATGATTTATTGTCATTTTCCAGATTCCATTCTATTTATTTTGTCTATATTTTTGCTGCACTGATATTTATTTATTTTTACACATATTTCATGAAAACATAATTATGTATTGTTAATCAGTACATTTACTTCAGATTTTTTCTTTGGTTTACATTTTTAATTTTTCCCTTTCCATATTATTTATTCTATCACTGATGTATATATTCTGTTTTTATTTTTAAAAAGATTTTTTCTTTAGTTGTATGTTTTTTTTCCTTACATTTAATATTCTTTCATTCAGCTATTTATTAAGATACTAAAAACAATTATGTTTCATTCTTTTAATTTACATTTTTATCACAAGACCATTTTATTTTGGTGCTATTAAGTTGTTTAACTTATCTATTTTGTTATATTTTTCTAGTGTTGTATTTCTTTTGGGAAATTTATAGACCTGTCGTATTTGTTCTCCTTTTTTTTTCATTTTTATTTTTGCATCTTTTTTTGATTTGTTTCACTCGCTTCGGCAATGAGCCACAGTCGATTTCTAAGCAGAGTTTCTGCAGTTTTTTCTGTCTGAATCTGACAGTGATCATACAGAAATGCCTGAGAGTGAAGGGAGTATTACACAGCACACAGCAGACTGTCTTTTGTTCAGAGATTTGGAAACAAAACGATCATTAATCTGTACCAAGTCTATTCATTCGTTCAGCAGAGCCTCCAGAAGGTTTCTGTCATTTCCTAAAACACCAAAAGAGGGCAGTGTTCATCCATTTCTTTTTTTGTTGATTTTTGCCAGGAGACCTCGGGACCAACACCATGCAACCTGTAAGTCGACTGTCTGAATATGAGCGTCGGCTAATGACTGTGTGTTGCTTGTGTCTCTAGGGGATACCATCTCCTTTGGTCATTTTACACAGACAAGTCAAATCAAAAGAAAAAGAAAGGAGAAAATTACTGTAGGATGTCAGACCGACAGCGATAAAGCCGACATGCTGTCTGAGAACTTTGACTCATGGGCAAAGGTATCAGGAAGTCATTCATGAGATCTGACATGAGTTTTAAAGTAAACATTGCAGCTAAATTTCACTGGAAAGCTCCTACTTTTGGATCAGTAAAAAAAAGAAAAGAAAGAAAAATCCGGTGTGATGGTTTTTAATTTTTGGAGTATAACGTTTAAAATTTTGCCTACAGCCAGATCCACTACTCCAGGTTGTCTTCCTGTTTAATGGTCTGACAAGCTCAGCCTCTCTTAATTCCACTAATTAGTCCATTTAGATGCCGTTACTGTCTGCCTACGAGACAGCCCAACCTCTGTCTGCCGCCGCCCCAGACAAAAAGCTTTTCAACACCTGTCATCTCTTCAGTCAGAGCCAGCACTTAAAGAGTCAAACCAGTCCAGCGAGGTTTCAAAAGCAGGAGTGGAGTTCAGGCTTTCATCAGAATCGCACGTCTTCACAAATAACCTGTGCACTGATCAGCTGGACGTGATGCTCACCCCCTGCAGCATCTCCGTCAGCTCCCGCCTGCGGTTTCTACATTTGGCTGCGGCCAGCTTGTTCCTCTCCCGTCTCACCCTCCGCTTCTCCTCTTCCTCCGGGGTCAGCTGCATGAAGAAGAGAAGAAAAAGATACGTTAAATGAGCTGTTGGATCAATAGGCAGGGTGACTGTGATATAAAACTCTCAGACTCCTCACCTGTTCCTCCCTCTTGCGCCGTCTGAGGTCGCCAGTTGAGCGGATGACCCCGGGCCGGGCCAGTGTGTTGTGCGGCAGCAGGCTCGGCCCGTTGGTCAGGTGATGTCCATACGGGTGGGAGCGGGAGTACGGGTTGGACATGGAGGTGATGACAGTCGGCTGCACCATCCACTGTAGGTCTTGGCTGGTTGTGATTGCATTGATTGTAGGGATGAAGGCACTGTTGGAGCCAGGCATGTCAACCCTGTACTTCTGGAAAAAAACAAAAGAGAAGAGAGAAAAAAGAGCGATGAACGGGTTGAAAAACAGTCACCATATTCGGCCAAAACTCGTCTTCGCCTCTTAATCCTCTGAGCATCTCAGTGCATAAATTTGCTGGAAGCACCAACATGGGTGTTGCGTCCAACGCCTCCCACCATTATTAAATTCACACATTCCCCCCCTCATCCAGTGTTTAAAGGCTTATAGTAATGATTCAATCCACGTTGACTGTAACCCCCAGAGTGGAACGGTGACACATGCAGTGAATCATGTGGGAAAGCCCAAAGGTGTCCGGCACATCTCATTGTTCTACAAAAAGCAGAATGAGACCAACGGTAATGAAACATCTGCTCTGTGAAACGGGTCGGTTTGCTACCCATCTGGAAACTGTAGAAAGCATTAATTTGTGGAAAACTTTAGACCTAAAACAGGCGCCAGTTTCAGTTATTTTTTTTTTTACATCCACAGTTGCATCTCCAAGGGCATCCAGAGAGGGTAATGTCCACCCCAAACCAAACACTCCAAAGAATATCGTTTTTTATGAACAGGAATTCAAGAAAGGAAAAAAAAAAGTTTCTATCATTTGCTCATTTATTTTTGACTTATCATCTTCCTTTTAATATCCAACTTTTGAGCATCCTTCCAATATAACATGTAACAGCAGCATACTAAAACCCACACTTTTTTTTTTTTCTGTGATGGTTCATTACTCCAAGATAGTAACTTTAATCTTTTTTTCAAAGTTTTCTGAGTTCGACCCTGTTTCACAATAAAATCCAACTGAAGAAGCAGCAGGGGTTTCGTAGGGTGCCTGCATTGAATAAACACTTTTCTGAGCAGATCGCTGCTCCTCCACAGATGGAGGACCTGTCAGCTGCGCGTAATTTACGCACGTCCCCGGCTCCCCGCGCCTTCCCCCCTCCACTTATTCCCGACTTTCCGTCGGATATCCCGGCAGTCTATTGGAACTTTGTTTATCACAATGACTCACTGTGTATGGGATTTGTCCAGCACGTGTGAACCAAGCTCAGTTCCAGTAAGAAAGGGGGAAGCGGCCAGTTCGAACAAGCCGGGAATTCTTATCCAGAAATATGGCACGGAAAAAAAAAAAAAAAAAAATCCTGTTAAGTAATAAAACAAGCATGGATGGATAAACTCGCTGCAGCAGAGGCGCAGATATTCCGTGGAGTCGTTCTATGAAATGCTAGAGGCGTGATAAAATATTCTATTGCTCCAATAAACAGAGAAACAGGAGGTCATGTAATGGAAAACTGGCAGGGAGTGATTACAGGCTGATAGATGCGGGCCAAAAGTCGTTTACTGTAAGGTTGCGTGAGCCTGACGCCACTTTTCCACAGCAGTGCAGCAGACGTAAGACCGGGGTGTGGGGAAATAACTTGCCTGGTCCTGGATTTATTTTTTTTTTTTACATATATTCCGAAGCATTCAAGCACGCTGAGTTAATATTCAGATCCCGTTGTCTTTGTTTTCTGAACGCCTCAATGGATGGCATTTCCTCAGTAAGGAAGCGTTATGCAGGCGTTTGATCGCTCTATCCGTGCGAGCTGCTTCCCGCTGGAGGAAATGTGCCATGTGCGGCCGGAGAGCCCGTCACATCCAATCAGACGGGCTGGTACATAAATATAATGATAAAATATTTCTGCAATATTTAATGAGCCGCAATCACAATTAGCTGGGGAAAAAAAAGAGAAAAGAAAAGAAAAGAAAAAAAAACAATCGCTGCTTCTGAAGAGCGTGTTTGCGTGAATTTCACCCGGATCCACACATGCCTGTTGCATCCAGGACACGCTTTATCTCCGATCAGCTCAGTCTGTCGGTTCTTCGGGGTTAAAATGCGTTAAAAATTTTTTATCTCAAACCAGCTGTACGACACAAAGAAGGCCACAGATTTACAGGCAGACAGGACTGCATGTCAGCTGGAAATCACAGGCTTGAATCCATGGCAGTTTGAACTGAACAGCAATCAAATCGTATGAAACGGTCTGTGCTAAATAAGAAATGCTTTGTCTGCGTGCGTAAAATCCAGATTTTTCGCCGGTAAACGTGCGCGTTGGTCACATTTTCCAACATTTTAAAAACATATTCATTCATTAATATGGCTATTTGTTATCTACAAACTCATAATAGGGGGGTGGGGGAGGATGCATTCCTAGAGGTTTCTGTGTCTGCAGCTGGTCCGTGTGTCTCACCTGGTAGTTTGAGGTAGAGATCGGACTCCCGATCGTGCTGCTGCCGCTTGTGAAGGACTCTGGCTGGGCCGGAGAGGTGCTGCTGCCGCGGGACGAGGTGTCGTAGTTCCCGGAGTAGTCCTGGTACATGATCCGGGACAGAAGAAGATTTCAGGGGACTGTTAAAGCTCTGGAGCTTTTTTTTCTTCTTCTTTTTCTTCTTATTTCTCCTCCTCTCTCACACACACACACACACACAATTCCCCCGCAGTAAAAAAAAAGGCACCAGCAAGAAAAAAAATCCTCTGATTGGAGATGTTCAGGTATCCAAGAACGAGTTATCAAAGTGCAATTATGACACCTGATCTAAAACATCTTACAGATATTGCAGGTTGTGTCAGGAGCCCTGTGAGGAAAGTATTGTCTATTGTGCTTTCAGGTAGACTAGGCTATCGGATCCTCTCAGGTGCGCAAACTTCAGCCTGAAGTCAACAGTCAGTGTGACTCAGGCAGGTTTTTAATCTTCTGAATATTTTCCGCCGCCTTGCCTACTTACTCTGCTCTGAGCTCTCTCTGTCGCTCACGGAACACCTCGAACTTTTTTTCTTTTTTTTTTTTCTTTTTTTTTCTTTCCCTTTTCACCCCACTTCCTAGAGATGACTCACTTCAATGGCACTAAGAAGAAGCGCGACGGCTTTTCAACACCAACGAAACGTCCGACGTCACGGCGGGGCGTTGCAAACGTCCAGCAGGGGAGGAGTTCGCTCCTCTTGCGTTGTGGATCACAAGCAAAGAGAGAGCAGAGCTCGTTTCTCCACCGGTGGACACCAGAGACTAAAGATCCAAAACGTGGTTTACAGTTAAAGCGTTTTTTTTTTTGTTTGTTTGTTGGTTTTTTTCTTGTTATTATTTTTGGTATCGGCGGACGTCAGCGATCCGCTGTGGACTTCACCGGTTTTGTCTCACTTTCTTCGGCCCATTGACGCATGTTTCCTAAAATGGGCAGTTGCGTCAGCGAGCGCGTGTGGGTTTCCTTGGTAAAATAGAAAGCGTCAGACACTGGAGGGATTCCCTCCCCTTCATCTGCAGCCCGCCGGACCCAGAGCTCGCAGAAAGCGCTGCGGCCGCCCGGGGTTCGGTTTCGGTTACTAATCAGGGAAAACATTCAAACTGTGG
Organism: Alfaro cultratus; assembly: GCA_903066825.1. Taxonomy (NCBI): domain Eukaryota; kingdom Metazoa; phylum Chordata; class Actinopteri; order Cyprinodontiformes; family Poeciliidae; genus Alfaro; species Alfaro cultratus. The sequence continues at coordinate 20,724 of CAEFZX010002066.1, read as the reverse complement.
GAAGTTTAGAGGCACTTTGAGGTCCCAGAAGTCTGGATGATCCGACACGGATAGGGGCGTCTCTAGAGCGATTTGTGAGAGGCGAATCTTGGAGTCCATAAACATTAAATGCGGTCATCTTGGATTGGTGTCGAGATGCCTGTGTTACAATGTAAATACACCAAATACGTGCTTTATAAAGATTTTAAAAACTGAAATATGTTAGTTTGAATGTGTGTTGTTTTACTCCAATCCAACATCTAAAGTCACTGCTTGTTTCATTCTATTTGTTAATCTTCTGAAGGCTGTTTGGTGTGTGTGTGTGTGTGTGTGTGTGTGTGTGTGTGTGTGTGTGTGTGTGTGTGTGTGTGTGTGTGTGTATTGACATCCATTCATTTTAGTGAGTGCATTTATGTTTAACCCAGACATTTTATCTAAACCTAACCATTACTAGTCTACTCCTAACCATAACCTTAAACAAAAACTTAATTCACACCATACTTCTAAACTTAACTAGTAGAACTAGTAGAACTGTAAAAAAGTGAGAACCAGGAAAATGTCCTCATTTCCACAAATGACCTCCCTTTGTTGGTAAATAATGTGAAAGTGGTCCTCTATATGTGGTATATACTAGTACAAAGTCCTCAGTTTGCATTCAAGTAGTGCATGTGCGTGGGTGTGCGTGTGAAGGCAATACCAAGTTCAGCCAGTTGGAAAAACAAATGTTAGATAGATCAATAGAAAGACTGAGTTTGAATCTTTCCAAAGAAATTAAACATTTACATTAAATATTGTAGGTTTAGTTTTACCAAAGACAGAAGATCTGCACAAAATCCCCTCCAAATAAATACTTTAACTAAGATTTCTAGGTAGCTGAACCCCCATCCAAACCATCTGAGCGCTATGACCTGCACAGAGTGGTGGTGTACCCATGAGACACAGAAATCATTTATATCCCTTTAAGAGAGTACTCAGCTTATTATGTGCATGAAAGGCACCTGTTACAGAATTGGCCTGTTTCATTCGAACCGCTCCACTTCATCACCTCAGGCACGTCCGAAGACCTGTCAGAGGTTGCCAGGGATCCTTGTAAGACTAAACCATCAGCAAGAATCTTGGTGAGAGAAGAAAACACTTCTGGGGTGATATTTTTGAAGTAAAAGATAATGGTCACTCTTACTGTGGAGTGCATGCAGAATCTCACCTCATGGAATAAGGGTGATTCTGTAAAAATCAAACTAGAATTAAATGGAAGAAGATTGTTAATGATATGAAGGGAGCTGTGACCACTGCCACAGGAAAACCATTGGTAAAGCTTCTCAGAACAACCAAGAAGGAAGAAGCAGGTTTAATTGGCTTTCTTGGGGGGTTTTCTTGCTTATATTTTAGGCTGGTTCCGATTGAACTTACAATTTTAGAGTCACAATTGTGTTTTTTGTCCAATGTCTCTAAGTCCCATTGTATGTAATTAGGAGAGAGCGGTCAGATTCAACACAGCGGCACTGATTAGGTCAACACAACAAACGTTGGAGCTGAATCTCTGTGAAATGTGGGCTAATTGTAATTCGGACGCACCTCATGAACAAGGGCACGGCGCCCAGAATGTGACACGTTCCGCAATATAAAATGTCCTATTAAGTGTAATCCAATCTGCTACGGTTCCTATTTTAATCTGCATCACCGCAGCTGGGTGTTCTGAGCTCCTAAAGCTCCTTGCAGCATGAATGTTTGCCAGAAACACTCGTCCTGGTGAATAAGTTTATCTACTTACTAATTTATTTTCAAACTAGTGGAGAGGGGGAGTGATGGTTGTGGCAAAACTGACCAATGCTTAAATAAGGTCCAGATTTTTATTTTTATTTTTTGGCCCCTTTCTTACTTACACTGCTTGGTCATTGTTGAATTCAACACATCTGGCAACACAAAATGAACTGAATTGACTGAAATAGTGCATTAGAACATTGAATAGTTGATTTATATCAGTAATTCAAATCATAAAGCTAATTACATACAATTTGATAAATTTAATTTATTTTGTACATATGTATATTTAGCTTTGGTAATTATAATTTGCATTTGAAGAAAACTAATTCAAAATTCAGCATCTCAGAAAATTGGCGTATTGCATAAGTCTGATAAATGATTTGATACCAAAACATTATCGTATGGCCAAAAGAATCACGAGAAAAGACTGAAAATATCAATTATTGTCCAGGAGATAGTCTCATGTAATGTCATTTTCTCAGAAACTGAATCTTGAGATTTCACAAGCTGCAACACAGAAATGCAACACAATGTGCTGCCTGTTGGATCCATTTTAGTTACACATTTGTGTTCAGGATCACTTAAATAAATGTACTTTTTCATCATATTGCCATTTACTGAGTTGCTTCTACACCTCTGCTCTGGCTCAAATGATTAATAGAGAAGATTTCTTGACCACTGGCAGTTCAGAACTCAAACATTTCAGATGCAATACTGCAGTCCTGCAATATGTGAACCTTTGGCACACTCACTGGAAGTCCTTATTCGCTGCATTAGCTTTCGAGTTGCGCTGCCTGGATGTGCTGCTGTTCCCAGAGCAGAAAGTGTGCAGATGTTTCATACATCTCTATTTGAGTGATATTAATTTATGATGAATGCTTAGCCTGTAATATGCCAGCGGCGCAGCTTTTTGAACGGGAGCAGTGTTGCTAAGCGACACAGTTTCCGCTAAATTGCTCGAGGGGAATCTAATCAGCCATAGTCCTATAATAATTAATGCCTTAAATATCATCTGAGCTGCTGCTGGCGGCAAAACACGGTCTGATGTGTTGACAGGTCCCGATAAGAGTCCAAATCTTTGGTTTAAGTGAACATAAAAAAGAGGCGAAAACACATCAGACTGTACAGGTCCTATCTATGGGGTCACGGTCAGGTGAGAGTGAAGGCCGTGGGTCAGCGCGAGTGCATTGAGGTCAGCCGATGCGCAGGTTTGCACGCCACTGACGCGTCGATGTCCAGCCATCACACATCAGAAGGAATCAGGTGCATAGAACATCTCCTCTAGGAATTATAACCAGCTGTCAGACTGCAACACAAGAGGCTTACCTAGCCGCGCGACGGAGGCTCGTGACGCAAGATGGCTCGTTCCTAATACTCCCTCCAGGGTATCACGTGATAAATCTGAACCTGAAAAGTAAAGCCTAGTCTTTGTCTTGGAAGTTAAAAGCCAGTAAAATCGGGCTATAAGTAAAGTTTTAATGAATTTTGCTCTGGATTAACAAGATGGAGCCAATTCCTTACAGTTTATCTGGATATTAAAAAATATATATATCTAGGATTAAAGCCAGACGATTAAAGCCATTCAAAGAAGGTCAGTTAAAAGTTATTGAATGATTATGCAATTGAAAAGAGCAAATAGTTAGTTTTGGTTTATATTATATTGATCTGTCACATCAAATCCCAATGAAATGCATACAATTTTGTGGTTGTAATGTAACAAAAGAAACAAAACAGGTTAAGATCAATATGTTTCAAGGGTTAGGGTTATGTCAGCAAACCATTCAGTGACTGAACAGCCATGTCTTTTTTTTTTTTAAAAAAAGAAAAATGTCTTTCATTTGTCGCAGCAGCTCATGTTTTTGTCTCATATGACATTTAAATTGCTAAAAATGTGTTTAATTCCACATTCTTTTCTAGTAGAAGCCTTTTAATGAAGCAGGTTCCTCGAGAACAAGAGTTGCTGCTGAATATTTAGTCCCATTTTATTTACATTACAAACACTAATGTCACACTGATGCTTTGAAATAACGACTATGCAGATTTTGACAATACATTGAGGTGAAAGCAGATGTAATTGAGATGAGATTTCTGTGTGTGAGCAAGAATCCAAGCTGATTCTGCAAAATTAGATGCATCCAGGATGGATTTCCGACCCCTGACTCACTTTATTGCTAAACATTACTGAAACACGTGTTTACCTGAGATTAAGGTTTGAGTTCAGTTTTTTTTTTTTTTTTGCCCTTGCATTCTTTTGGTCTCTTTTGCCTGTAGCGTCATTCACCTGTCATGCAGTAAAACCTTAGCCTGGATAATACTCAGAGCGATCAGCATGGCTTATCTCTCAGCTCAGGTGCTGTCAGTCGGACATACGTAGGCACCAAAGTGCTGACTCAGACTGAGGAGACTGGGTTAAAGAGCAATCAGCATGACTGACAACTGGGTTTATTATCATGTGAGTGGCCTGTTTACACACTTAATGCGCTGTTTTATTATGCAATGCTACAAAGAAACGGTGAAACGTGTCTGCAGCAAAAAGAGGGGTGAATCTAGAATCGAAACAACAGATTATTTTTGTGTGTTTGTTTGCATTAAACTCACATTTTACATCTCATCTCAGTATTTTGTGCAGTTCTGACTTTAAAACAGAAATCCAATCACAGACCACCAGCTGTGCAGGAGTGTGGCTTTAAGAAGTGGCTGCTGTGAATTAAAGCAACCCTCCATCAGTGGTTTCATTTACCCGTTGCCTTGGTGACAGATGCAGTTCAGTCAACTTTAGCAAATCAAAAGGGATAATGTGAATGTCCATGACCTCCAGAGAGCACGACTGTAGAAAGAGGAATATGGATTCGTCGAATCTATTGCCCTGCAGTTTGGTCAGTCGCAGGAAAAAATTGGATCTTTTCATTTTTTCTCCTTTTTCTAAGTAAAGAGAAAAGTTTGGAAAGGAGGGAACTGTGCATTTGAGGGAATCATTAAGAGCTGGAAGTGGAGGAGAATTTAAAACGTCTGGGAACAAGTCAGAGATGTTTGGATAAGGCTGTAGAATCACCATTGGAGAGTGGGCAGCTTAAGGCAATTGTGAGCAAACATAGCAATTTGACCTGTTTTGAGCAATATACTTATCATAGCGGTACCACAAATTCAAGGTGTAAGGAGCGGAGTGTTTAAGTTTTAAGTCAACAGTAGACAGCCATTTAATATCTCGCAGTTCATGTAGAGGAAAAGTTTCCAACCTTATTAGAGGGAAATAAACCCCACCACCTGAGTGACACAAACAAACAACAAAAAAGTAAAAATAGCCAACACAAATGTCTGTAATTTAAGACTAATCAAGTTTTTCTAAATGACTAAATAACGCATCTGTTGTATACTTCATCTACGAAGTTGTTTGAGAACTTCCAGCTTTGATTGGATATTTACATTAGATATGTAAGTACCCAGTAAAATGGAACAATCTGCTATTTGTGGTGTGGATATATTCAGAGTTATAGATTATGTAAGAGGTTCCATTTCCATTAATATTAGTCAGGGTTAAAAGAAGGAGAAAGTTTTTCCTGTAGGGCTGAGATGTGTTGCAACCTGAAACCTGCCTACGCATCGCTCCATCTGGATGTAGAGATGACGCTCCCTTTACTGTAAACAAATGGTTAACCTTCTTTTCATGAAACAAGTCATTGTCCCCTTTACCTAAGACCAGATCTGCAACCAGAAGGAGTCGTTTTGGTTTTGCCTCTCCGCTGTCTGATTTCAGCTTTGTCTTCAAAGATTTAGTCTATTATTTTAACCTACAACCCTGTTTAATCAGGTGAACCACCTGCCCTGATGCCCAAAAGCTTCCAATCAGCACACATGAGAGACTCTTGACAGTAACTTCAGCAGCTTTAAGGCATCAGTTCCTGATACAATGGAAGGAAGTGCGTCACAGGAACGCTGAAGCTCGAGACAAAGAAGAACGGAACACAACTCGGGGCACAAACAGCTCAGAGTAAGAAGGGGAAGTGTTGTTGGAGCATGTAGTGGAAGAAGTGAACAAATGGCAGGGTCTGAGAGAAGAAAGCACCCGAGTGGTCGGGGGACTTCAGCCACCTGCAGCTCGCAAACAACCAGGACCCTGACGTTTCTTCCACTTTTACAAGACGGCTTGTTTTTGACGAAGTAAAACAAATTTTCCCTTTCCGCTTCCACCTCGATGCAAGAAACAGAAGAGAGGAAAGTGTTGGCTGCCTGACAAAAGTGGGCTTATTATTATGTTTTGGTCCTCCTGCGAGTTGTTTTCCTTGTTGCTGGCCCAAAACAGTCAAATCAAATAACACTGGAGTGGAGCTCGGTGAGAGCAGCAACAGTTCTCTCACAATGGGCCAGTTTATCTTCGTCTGTCAACAAGGTTGTCAGTAATTTATGAGCACACGGGTCTGAGAGCAGACTCTGGGTTGTGCAGTCTGGAATGTTAATGCATTTTTTGTTGCAAAGTCCTGCTGTTGTTGACCTTAGCCAACAAACATATAGAGCTGAAAGCCAATACATACATACAGCGTATGTATATACTGTATGCAAATAATGCCTGATAACCTTTTTTTCTCACAGATGATGAACAATGTCACGACTTCCTAAGCTCCTGATAGGTTTATTTACAACATCTGAGTGAAATGAAGGCACACCTGTGGACACATCTTAAGAAAACGCCTCAAATGCAATCCTTCCTTGTATGACATCATGGAAAACTCAAAAGAAATCATTCAAGATATCAGGAAGAAAATTGTGGACTTCAACACTTTGTAGCCTACTGTATATGTCCATAAAGTATGCAGTTATACAGGTGTGAACTGAATGAATCGACCCTCCACAGAGACCTTCATTTTTGGAAACTTGACCTATTGGAGGATTATTGAGGGGGTGTTTACCCAGGGCACCAAACAGGATAGGATTTTTTCTGATTTCCTGATTTTTCTGATTAATGGTTTTGTACTGGTATAGCACCTTATGAAAAACTGTAGTGTGAAGCACACACATCCACACACACCCACTCCGATGGTGGCGAGCTACAGCCACAGCAGGCAAGGTGACTGAAGTGTCTTACCCAACTACAGAAGCGAATGAAGTGGGGATTGAACCAGCAACCCGTCGATTGCAGTGCGAACTCCTAACACCATCAGCCATTAAAATTAAAAACAAAGTTACAAAATGAGAAAAACAATTTAAGGAATATGAATACTTGTTTAGCTCCATTGAACAGGACTGGAAATAAGAAGGAAGAAAGAAGGGGAAGACATGAAGCAAATAGCTCGGGAATTGAACCCAGGACAAAATTGTCAACGACAACCACCTCTGCGCATGGTGCATGCACTATACCAACCAAGCCGCCCAGCATGCCAAACATGAATACTTTTGCCGGTTACTGTACTTTTTGCTTCGCTAAAAACAGCTGTTTGTGATGCAGCTGCAGTCCATTTTTGTAAGTCACTGCAATAAAGTACAGCCACTTAAATCATAATTGTCTTGCAATCTAAAATGGTTGCAATGATGATAGTGCTATTCCAGCCATTTTTCAGCTAAAACAATCTCAATCTCCTCAGATTTCGGTGCAGCTCCTTGTGTATCCTGCTGGTGTTTATTTATACAACACATAACTCAGAGCATTCAGCACAATTATGAAGTGCTGTTGCTCTCAAGTCGTGATTAAAATGCAAGACCAGCTTGCTGCCCCCATCTCCATCTGAGTCCTTCATACAGGACGCATTATGGTGAACACAGCAATTTATGTTTCGGTCTGAAGCTTTACATCTGAAATGGTTCAGCTGTTCAGCTGCTCAGTCTTTGTTTATGATGCTATTTTGTTGTCTGTGAAAATACTTCCCAGAAGTCTCCTGTTGAACTAAAACTGTGGGTGGTAAAGAGACTGTGTTTGCTTTGGATTATCACCTGAGGATGACTTAGTTTCAGAGCTTTTGATCCGTTCTGCTAAGTGTCTGCACATTTCTTCCCAAAGCCAGGAAATACTTACAAATCACTTCCCCTGCCTCTGAAAATTGTCCCAGGAAGTGGTAGTGTTTGGAAACCTTCCCTGATCTGGTGCTACTTACAGGAAGATTACTTGTGGCATGTTTTCACAAGCAATCGTGCATCCAGTTACGGAAACATAAAAAGATGTTGTGTGTGAGCTCTACGTGGATTTGTGTCACTTTCTGACACTTCTCTTCACTGCAGAATCGTCTTCATTGTTTTAACTGTTGAGTTGAGTAATTGTTCCGGAAGACTGATATCTTCTTTGATGTGCTCTTAAATCCTCTCACTGCTCATTCTTGGAAATGTGCACTTCCAAAACCAGAAACACACAGTAGTTACTTAGGATTTCACTGTTGCTGTGCTCCTCCATAGCACACCTTTAAAAATCTGCCCATAAACACTATTTTTACTTTAAAAAAAAATGGTCTTGAATAAAAGTGTAAGGAGAATGAACAAAAACAATTTGGTCTCTTCTGTACAACTCTTAAAACATTCCTCTATCATGATATCTTGAACAATTTTAACCATTTTTAATTAGCGGGTCCATTAAATTTATAATCATTGATATTTCCAGTCCTAATCTTTTTTAAAGCATTAATGTTTTCTTACTTTTTAAGCTCAATGATCAAACCAAACCTAGAAAAGGATCACAGTGGCTGATTCTTTCTCATGTGCTAGATAACCATTTCTGTCTTCTGCTACCTACTTAGTGCTTGAAGTTGACCAGGGTTTGGTTTTAGTTTGTTTATCCACCTGGTCTGCTGGTTCAAGGTCAGATTATAATCATGCTGGAAAACACAAGGACATGTGACTAGATTGTTGTATGAAGTTCCTCATGGAGGGAGATTCAACCCTACTCTTTCTTCATGGCAATGCTTTAAGGCAGAAACTGGTGGTAGCCAACATTGATGAGAAACAACCCCACACATGGATCATGTTTGAACCACTCTGGATGGCTCTTACCGTTCCTTCTTTTGCACATTTCTGTCCATTAATGAACATCCTGCAGATTTTCAGTCTCAGTGATGTCTTCTTGCTGCCCTTCTCATCCACAAGCCCATTGACCAAAAAATCATGGCCTCACTGTGTTGCCAAGGTTGAACAAGCTCTGTACTGGTGGCAACACCTTTCCTTAGTCAGAATACCTCCCCAGAGCAGGCGCATAACTGGGTGCTTTCTGGCTTTCTGCAGCTGAACAGAACATGTTGAAGTTCTTTATGATGCAGAAGACTATTGTTTTAGCTGCAATTCTCACAGAAAACGCTTCCTGAATCTGAGGTTTTTTGATAAAAAGGGATGGTGGCTGCAAACATGTAACCAATGGTAACATAAGACAATAATGGTTATAAATACTCCTGCCCTTCCTTCATAACAATGGGGCTATTGAAACAGTAATTTCAGCTAGGCTCTTATAGTTTCACCTGTACTAACGATACCGAAGACTAATTTGTGCAAAAATACAGTAACAGTTGCTTTCCTATGTAGTTATTTCAAAGATAACAAATCTCTATAATTCTGCACAGAAATCGAAAATTAATGTGAGCAGGCAGCGGATGTTTTTCTTCAACAAGGAAAAAGAAGCTGGTCCGAACTGACTGGGAGATCGATGGAGCTAAAAACAGAAATCTTGGAAGAAAAAATGGAATCATCGAGGTTGGACCCAACTGCGAACCACTTTTCAGATTTCTATCTGTAAAATAATTTAAAACAATGTTTCCTTCCCCCTGAAAATTATGCACTACTTTGTGTTGATGTGGCACCAATGAAATACACAGAAGTTTGAGGTCGTAACATGTCAGAACCTGGAAATGTTTGTTATTTAATTCTTTTTAATAGTACCGTAAAACATGGTGAATGCGAACTTGTGTAAGTGAACTTTGCTCATGGTTAACCTCTTGTTTGTGTTCAGGAACTGCTTAACGGAAGTCTCAGTTTGTGTAGGTTTTTTTGCGCTTCTTAAATTTTCCATGGTTTTCTGAATGTGTTTGATAATATGGTTTAACCCTAATGCATGACTGTTTTGACAATATGACATGAAAAAAATGAATGAGTCTCATCACCAACAGTGAACTAAACCATATAATGTGAACCTTTAAAGCATTAATGTTTTCTTACTGTTTAAGGTGAAGCTCAATGATCAAACCAAACCTAGAAAAGGAGCACAGTGGCAGATCTTCTTTCGGGGGTTCTTCCTCCTCTGGTGCGTCCATTCCTTCCAGCTCAATGGAGGCTTAATGTGAGTGTTGAAAAGTGGAAAATTTAATTAGGCTGCCAAAGGGGGTTTATGTCACTTGGCACGAGCTGTCTCCATCGTCCGCCCCCCTCCCCCCGTTACCACTCCCCCTCCTCTGCTCTCGCCCTTTGCTCTTCTTCGTCAGCTCCAGCAACCTTCTTGTTTGCACTTCTTCTTGTACTTTTAGCCGATCCTCCGGGACATGACCCACCAGGCCAAAGAGGCAGACGGAGGTCAACAGTTTAGTGCAGAACGGAGCGGGTGTGAACTGATGTGTGGATACACTGAAGCAGCAAGGTTGCTTCTCGTGACATAATTACTGCCAAACTGTCACCACTTAGGCTTAGATTGGTCCTTATATCTGGCGTTGAACCTTTAAGCAAAACTAAAATGTGACAACGTTATTCAAGACGCTATCACGTGGTTGCAGCAGACTGTGGAGAAGTTTCATAGGTACTCTCATGGTTTTGGATTATAAAGGAGCATTTTTGACTTAAATATCTTTTTTGTGTCTATGTTTACATCAGGTGTGGCTGGATCAGTGTCCCAGGAGCAAATACTTGCTCTCAGGCCTGTTTTTGTCCCCACCCATCACACACACACACACACACACACACACACACACACACACACACACACACACACACACACACACACACACACACACACCAACTTTTGTCCACACTACTACGCACTTTTCTGTTCTGAACATTGTGTTAAATCCTTCAAGATTCTCAAACCTGTTTCCTTCAGAGACTCTAGTTGTCTGACGATTATGCTGCCATTTATCAGAGGATACCTGTGCTTCATTATAATAGAATATTTCAATCCATCTGTTGCATAAACACATGGATATACATGGATGCCAAAATGGAGGGGATGACGACTTACTCTGCTGTTTTTAGTTATAGATGAGCACAGGCTGTACCTGTAACAATTTGATAGAAATGAATTCTGACTTAAAGTGTAAATTAAAATCAGCCATGTAAAAAAAAAAATCATTGGATTCAAACAGAATGTTCCCAGTAAAATAATGTTTCTTTATTACATGCAGTTAAAACCAGATACTTGTACTACATACCAAGGCACACAATCATTTTTACAGTGTCTGACATTGAAATTAGTCTAAAATCTTGAAGTTATTTATTTTGCTTTGGTGGAATTCCTTTTAAAACTAATACTTAATTCAAACATTTTGGTGTCCTTCCACTAGGTTTGCATAATGATTAACAAAATATTTCCTTAGCATGTCAACCAGTAAAACACTCTCTGGTGAGACAGTGGTCTCAGGCTTGCAAGCTTCTTTTATTCTTCAAATGTACCAATGGTCCATGTGGCCAAATTGTTCATCTTTACTTTAGTTTAATCACAACACACCTCTAAGTGTATTTGTAATCTGTAGCATTTTATTTTGCAATAGGCGTAACACTGTCTTCCTCTCTCGCTGGCCTTGCAGCTCATATCTGTAGAATCATTTCACTGTGGATAATGACACTCTTCATCCGGTCGTCTGCTTTTGTTCTTGGGCAGAAATCGCTTGAGAAAGGATATGACAAATGGGGTAATTTGTAGGCAAACAACAAGAGAATATTTGAAAGAAAAAAGCCAAACTACAACCATTATTAGCTGCCTAAGAGGTCAGTGCAACCTCTTGCTCACCAGTATATGTTTCGTCTCCAAGGTAACCAAAGGCTCTACTCTCAGATAGTCTCCCTACAATACTACATAAGGTTTAAAACTGGAAGTGGCGACAGATAGATCCTTTCCTTTGTCATTTAGATGGAAGGATGGTCAGAAGGCAGCACTCTAGTACGTCCAGCTGGAATCTGAGGTGTTGCTATGGAGATAGTCATAAGACTAGACAGCAGTCTCTCACTTGCGGCTTTAAATGCTGCATAGTTGCAACTGTAAATAATCCATCCTGTTATACAAGGGATAAACATTAGAGGGACGAAGCGGTGGTTGTTTCCTGCAGGTCAGCTCAAAGCTGTGCTCTGCTAACGGCTCAGCTGCCCAGCCTTCACCTTCAGGGACTCTGCATTTCATGCACCTTTTTTTATTTATTTATTTTTTTGTCTTTCTTAACAAACTGTCCGCCAACCACCATACATCATGAAGGCCATCTTAATCTTCTAAAGAAATTGTCCATTCTAAGAATTTCCTGAAGCTTGAGAACATGCAACAATTCTTGGAATAGATGAAAACAAGGTTTTTGCATGATTGCCTGAATCTTATCTGAACTAACTCAGAAAATAATGCTGGGAGCTTTGCTTGGAATCATCCCAACGAAAACAATGTAAAGATCACCCTCAGAAGTAAACAAGAATATTTCCACTTTAACTTTAACAGGTAAAGGAGCAAAGCAGATGGGAGTGCTGGAAAATTTAAAATAAAAAAAACTAAATGTAAAGTCTGATGAAATATTTCTTCTTGGTGACACAATCTATCCACTGAGTAAAGAGCAATAGCCCTCCAATAACTGAAATTGCTAACGACTCATTTTCGGATACTCACTTTGTGCAAATCAGCAATTCGTCACGTGGCAGCATCACATTCTGTCAGTCTCAAACTAAAAACTTTTCCTTAACTCGTCAGGAAACATCCTCATTCTTTCTGCACTCTCCTAACTTATGGGTATTTATTTTTCCAAGGGAGGAGGTGGTTGGGGAGGAGGAAGGGAAGTGGGGAGTCTTGTCACATTACATGTACCTGTCTGCGTGCGTCTTCACTTGCAGCTGTCATCCCACCTGACAGGTCTATCAGTGTCCACGGCTGATCGGAACGCGTCCCTCAGCCTGACAGGCTGAACCGACAGCGCCGAGATCCAGACTGACAGCTCCCCAGGTAGGCGGGGGTGAGGAAGGGAGAGATGGGAGAAGGAGGCCACAGAGTAGGGGGAGTAAAATGGTAAATGGCCTGTATTTGTATGGCGCTTTATCAAGTCCGAGGACTCAAAAGCATGTGATGCCACGGAAAGTGATTCACCCATCCATACACACATTCACATGCTCTACAGTACCACTAGAATGCATTTATAGACGCCTTTACTTGTTCCACTATTTGTAACGTTAAAGACCTGTTTAGAAACAGACTTGAGGTCTAGAAACATTATTTGTAAATGACAAGGCAAAAACTGGTTCTTAGAAAAAGGTGCACATTTGTTACAACTAAATGTTTTCACACCTATGGCTGAATCATCTTAAATCCCCATTTGTTGCTGTCAGTGTCAAGTCTTCTTGCTCACATTTCTACAGGCTTGGGATATTTGTTTTGGAGTTTGCAGATCCTTAGATCTTAGATCAGTCAAACTGGGCAAAGCCAGGAATTTTTAGGTTTGTTCAGAGAATGTCACATGGAAACCAGATGCACCTGAGAAACATTTGTGTGATAATAAAGGATGTGAATTCGTATGCATTGTTTCACTTGCCATTGTGCTCAATATTGTTTAGATCTTCTTAGACAAAATAGTGCTCAAATTTTGATTCACTATTACTCAAAATGTGGAACACGTCGATTCTTTCTGGTCCTGCAAATTAGAGCATACAAATGCTTCAAGCTCATCAAAGATCTTAAAGCTAATTTCACAAAATCATCTGCTTAGATGTGCATATCCAATCCAAATCTTCTAGTACAGAAGTCTCTTTTGGCTAAGAGTCTGCAGAGGAAACACACTGTGCCGGTTTCAGTATTTTTCACTAAAATTGTCATCTTCTGTGACGATCATGCACACTTAAGCGAAGCCAAACAGCTCGCTTGAGGAGCTGTTTTCCAGAGAAAATCAAACACCTGCGGGAAGTGCTTTAGTTAAGGTTTAAACCAAGTGTTAATGATCGCACCCACAGGGGGTGGAATAAAGAGAGTCCCCTCCCCAGTTTGAAGAAAATCTCTCTTTATCTTGTCAGGGGCCATCGAAAACAAGCTCCTTCCAGTAAAACGAGACAAAACGGGAAAACCTAAAAGCTCCTGGGTGAAGACTCATCTGATCAGCTTAGCTACGCTCTCCTGGCGTCTCGTGTATGAGGAGTAATTAGCAATTAACAAGCAGGGTTTAACTGGATCCAGTTATTAACCAAAGGTTTGAGCAAGGAGAGGTGTTTGACACGGGACTGCATCATTTCCTCAAGTTTGGTAACAAAAAAAAAAGTAGAGTGAGGAAGCAGTAATTCTTTTTCTTTTCTGAATTCCTAGATCAAACAGGCTGCAACAAAGGCCTCAAAATCCCCCCTCCACTCTCCTCCTCCTGCTCTTTTTCCAAAATTAGTTAAGCCTTTCAGCTCCATCATCCCCAACACGGCTTGCATCAACAACCCTACGCTGCTCTGCAAATGCCGCACACAGCTCCCGAAATCCACCCTTCCCTTTTCGAAACATGCTGGAGATCAAGAGCAAGCTGCGAGAAACGGGGAAAACTTTCAGCGCACTGCTCTGCAAGGCACTCAGCAGTCTGTCTTTTCTATGGGTGGAAAGGACGAAAGATGCAGAGGAAGAACGACAGATCGAAAGAGTCGGAGTGCAGTGACACGAGAGGGGAAGCAAACTCCATTAGGGTGCCTGTCCACCTTCGCTGACACATTTGGGCCTTTTGGAGGTTTCTCGTCTCCCTCAGATTAGCTCACTCTTGCGGCCGTTTGTCATCTCTCAGGGGGATGATTCAGGATTTTCAGTCACTTTCACAGTCACTCATTTTATATGTTTGTGTTTCTCAAAAGTTTCCTGTGACTCCGCTGACTTCTGGGATGAAGTGGGAAGGGTGAAGCTGAGAGTTGCTGGGTTTTTGAGTGATCCTGTTTTGCACACTTGTCATTTTCTGAAGGCTGGCGGGTCTTTAGTGCCTGCAGGCATCGTGCTTACGGGTTTGTCACCACTAAGTTAATCTAATGTAAATATTCATGCTTCCAGGACACCTTTTTCTGAACAAAGGTGAAACTCCTTAAGGGAAATATGACAACTGAATTTACATTTGGGAGTCCAATCAGTTTCATTGAACAAAAACTATCGTCTCATCAATTTGATCACCCTATGTCCAAAGATTCCCCACTAAAATTTCCAGTCTAATTATTCCATCTGACTGCAGTTGAAGACGGTCGGATTAGTGGATTTGGAGAATTAGTTGTGAGGGTTGGCAGACCTCTGAACTGTGATTCAGAGGGCTGAGAAATACATCTTCAAAAGGTACCTTCACAGGATCATTAACGCTGGATAAATCCATGTTAAGATGTCTAAAAGCGTGTTAAGGTGAGCCGCGTTTAGGTGCAGACGTGTCTTTAGATGGGAGGCTAACTAGATGTGACTCTGCAATGCAGTTTAGGCCACTTTGGAGGGAATTGTTTGAGTTATTTAAAGGGCTTATGTCAGCTTGGGTCAACATCAGCAACTGAAGGGAAACTTCAGGAGGGAATGCTTCCCCTAATTGACACTCCAAGTTGGTGAACTTTACCTTCTGTGGTGTGGTAATCTCTATTTAAGCTCATGAATCAGTGACTGTGCTTTTAAACACTAGGTTAAACTTAGATGGTCCAACTCTTAGCTGGAGAAAAAAGGGGAAAAAAAAAATAAAAAAAATCAATCGTTACCTTTTTGAGCTCAGGGTCGTGACGCCTGGAGCCCGCTGTCATCTCCAACCATTCTTTTCTTGAGCTCGTTAAATAAGCTGACCCCCACCGCTCCTCCTCACTCCCCTCAAAATAAAAGCATCTTATCCTGCGGCTGACAGACGAGATGTTTCAAAAGCAGGTCGGGAAAGGTTAGAGCGACAAATGTGGAGTGGGGCATTGAAAAATATTCTTTGCTTTTTTTTTTTTTTAAATTACTTTATTTAGAGGGTTGATGCTATTAAATGCCCCAGATACATTCAGCCTATAGTTCTCAATTAGACCTGACAGTTGCTGCTTTACAGACAATAAATATAGCGAGGGGCTGTGCCTCTGGCCAGGAAGGACCCCGAACTAGGAGCCTCATATTTAATGATGCAAACAAGTGAACATGCACACACCCCCACACACACATTCTTATCTTCCTGTCTCCAGATTACAGGAACACTGTTGCCCTGCTGCAGCAAACTGCTTTCTGAGGTTATAGATTTAAAAAAAAAAAAAACATAAGTTGGATAAGTGTTTGCAAGAAAGACACGTTATGATGAAACATCACTTAGGT
Source organism: Alfaro cultratus (assembly GCA_903066825.1). Lineage (NCBI taxonomy): Eukaryota > Metazoa > Chordata > Actinopteri > Cyprinodontiformes > Poeciliidae > Alfaro > Alfaro cultratus. The sequence goes on along the minus strand of CAEFZX010002066.1, from coordinate 4,589 downwards.
AATTTGTGCACATAACTCTTGTGTTATTGTGTCATTGTTTTTCCTCATTTGCATGAACTCCTTTTTCACTGCGGCTTAAACCAGAAGACATTCGGTAGCTATTTTTTTCAGCTGACATACAGCAGCTACTTGTTCAATGTTCACATCTTTTTTTTGCACAGTAAATGAGAAATACAGCTGGGTTTAAGATTTAAACCTTGGTGTTAGATTAGATTTCTGTTGGTGTGTTTTCAGTGTGAGCCGCCATGTGGAAACTAACTCTATCCACATGTCCTTTACAATCATGCATCAGTTTATTCCTCCTGGTAAATGTGATGCTATTTGACAAATTAACCAGATAATAAATCATATTTTAATTGTGCATGCTACATTTCATGTGATTCTGACTGGCACACTTAATTCTCAGGAAAGAAATATGATCAAACCAAAATATCTCTAGGCAGCATCTTGCTGACAGATAATATTTACGGGAGTCACATAACTACATTAGCTTCAAGTAGATGATGAGTCGGTTCTAAAACAATACTTTACATCATTAGTTATTAAAGTAGGTATGAAAAATGACCAAAAATGAACACTTTTCAACGAGCAATGTTATGCAAATCCATCCCACAATGTAATTTATATATTTTTTCTTAAATATTTGGGAAAAAATATATATATATATATATATATATATATATATATATATATATATAAGATATGATCAACAAAAAGACAATGACAGTCAGGAGAAAAGTGTTTTACTGAAAGAAAATTTTGGAATAACATTTTTGGGAATAACTCAAAGTATTGTCGACATGTCAGTAAAAGTCTTCACCAATCATTTAAGCATTTAAGACAGGAAACATTCAAGTGAGTAAGAAAAGCTTAAAAGTATTTTAACATCAACAGCTGTGCACAACTTGATAACAATATGATGAAAGCAAGTAAACAAAGCTTGTTCTCTCAGCTCCTTTTAAAGCAAATTTGTGCATGGAGTTTCCAGACGTCATACATAAAACAATATTCATTGTAAGAAATAGCGCAACACAAGCTGTCACGTTAATTTTCTGCCAGAGCTTCAAGAATGATGGCGCTTTACTCTGCTGTCAACACTTATGATGAATCTTCATGACGCCTAGAAAACAAAGTTTTACAAAAAAAAAGTGGCTTTTCCCATCAGCTTCAGTGAAAAAAATGCAGGATTCAAAGTCTTTGCAGGCGAAAAAAAAAAAACCAAGTACACAAGAGCACAAACAGTGACACACTCCAGCAAATGTCAAAGCAAGACGAGAGCTACAGTTTCCCATTGGCGAAGGCTCCCTCCTGGAACTGAGGGATGAAGCTCTTGAAGTAGGCTCTGAAAAAAAGATCAAGGTTGAAGTTTTAGGCTTGTTCTTTCTGATCACAATAAGTAGCACTTACAGTACGACCTATACGGAGCAAGTGTTACATACTTTGCCCTTTTGGCCATCTCGTTGCCATCCCAACGTGGGCTGTAGGGATACGACGTCTGCACCTGAGAATAGAGCTGACCGCTGTTGGTGAAGTGGTACACAGACTGGAAGGTGAGGGTGGGCTGATCCCTGGGGAAGTACAGCGGGAGATCCACTACAAGGTGCAGAAAAAAAAATGGACGAATGTTAGGGAAAATCTAGCTGAACACAATCATTAAGTTTGTGCTTGAGCCTCCTACCATGGACTAGGAAGCAGAAGTCTTTCCACATGAGGAGTAGAGTGAGTTTAGTGAATCCCTCTGCGTCGTACTCCACCACCCCCCTGAAACACACCACACTGTTTATATCGTTTTATATTCATTATTGAGTTCTGATGCCGATGTGAAAAACCGACTCACATTCCGAAGTGGCTGAGAAAAGCAGCGATGTACTCCCTCCGTTTGTGGTAACCTTGTATGACATACTGTACCTGGACAGAATGAAGCAAAGATATGAGCAGAAAAAAACACAACCACAGGCACTTCAACATGTAGGCTCCCACATTTCCAAAAAACGGGGAGAAAACCTACGTTTTTTATAAAAAAAACCCATAAATATAAATTCATCTCTCAGTAAATACAGTTAAGCCCGAAATTATTCAAACCCATGGCAGATTAAGCTTTAGTGAGCTTTTTAATTTTTACTAACTTTTATTTTTTTGACTTGAAGTAAAGGTACATATTATACCGCAAATAGATCGCCATTGTGATATCAGTGTGCACAATATTCTTCTCGCAAAGGACTGTTTGGTGTGCAATATCTTTTGGCTAATATATTCCAATGAACTTGTACAATAAACTCATATTTTGAACAAGGAGATCTTTAAATCCCAAAGACTGCAGCTCATCACCAAGATAAATCATCAAAAGAAAGTGGAAACAAGCAAAAAGCTAAATACTGTAATGTAATAGACATTTTCCATAGATTATGGAGAACGGAATAAATAATTTTCGAGTAGGATTTTAAAAAGAAAAATTATACTGCTTTCCCCTTTATTTGTATTATTTTAAGACAGAATGTCTCTCTTAAAAAAATACACCATGATTTTATGAAAACTTTATGTCTGCCAGAGGTATAAATCATTTTGGACGGGTTACAAATATAAGACGTTTATTTCTAATGCTTTAAAACAAAATACTTGTCTCAGTTTGCTGGTGCTTCAATTTGCATATATCCACAATCACCCCTCAATCTTAAAAGAAAACTTAAGCTGACAACGCACAATGTTTTTTTTTTTTTTAATAACTTGATTGATATTTACACAGTGTGTATCGGATACTAGCCAAGATGTTTCATCATTTTGTGCAGAGTAAGCTGCATATTTTGGGTTAGTCACCCTTCATGTATGAATTTTGTAATAGTAGTAATATGTGGCACACACACCCACACGCACGCAGTTGTGTGTTGGATCGGTCTCATCTCTTGAAGAACTCTCAAACAAAGACGGCCATTGTGACTCAGGCTTTGGTTCAATTGTGATTACCCGAAACGGGGAGGCGGCTGTGCAGCTTTCTGAAAAGCTGCAAGGCCACATAGTCAACGCGTGTTTATTTAATTACACTTTGAGCCTGTATGTGCATCTTAAAGGAAGTGTGGATCATTTAACTTTTACACACACTCTGACAATGGACTTCCTGCTCTGCTCACCCCCACCCCCACCTACTGTCTGTGTACTACCACCTCCTATTGGCTACCTGGAGCTCCAGGTGATGCAACATAGTTGAGCTTGCTCGGCAGGTATTCAGACCTTACCGCGCCCTTGGCTGCTCGCCTGTGTATCCATTTATTGTGTTTGCTTGTGGCTGCAGGGAAGATGGTGCAATAATGCAGGTAGTGTTTTACTGCTTTTGCACATTTGGTTACATTGCAACCCATTCCTGCCCTGATCTTTTATCTGATTTTGTAAAGATGAAGGCTCTTTGGTTGTCTAAGAGTCCACTATGGACAGTGTAGAGTGGGCAGAAAAAAATTAATATCCAAAAGAAAATATTTGATAGAATCACTTTCATGTGTGGAAGAGGTTATGTTACATGAAAATTGTACCTTCAAATCACGCTTGATTCAGTGCATTTAAAGGTTACATGTGCTGCCCAACAAGAGACAAATATGGGTTAAAAAAAGCTCTCCATGTTGTGTGTAATCCAGCTCTTCCAGGCTATAATTTTATAATTTTCCAGAATCATTGGTCGAATTCTCTGTCTGCTTTTAAATGGAATCGGCATTTGATGATTCCAAGCACGAGCATTTACTGCAGATACTTCTATATGAAAATAAAACAGAAAGAGGAAAAAGGAAGAAATTGAGGTAGGAAAAAGGAAGATGGGATAATGAAGGAAGGAATGAAAGGTGGTGGTGAATAAGGAACAAAGGATGGAAGGAAGGAAGAGTGGAGGTGAAGAAGGAAGAAAGAAGGAAAAAAAACAAGACGAATCAAGCAAGGAAGACATGGGTGAAGGAAAAAAGGAAAGAAAGAAGCATGAAGGTCAGAAAGATAAGAAAACAAATCAAGGAAGCGAAGAGAAAATAAGGAAAGAAAAGGAGAAGCAAATATTTTCATAATTGTACCAGCAAAATGCAGAAGATTAGTAGGTAGATTGGCGCTGCGCCTGCAGTGGTGAACAGAGACCTGAGCCAAAAGGTGAGGCTCTCGATTTACCAGTCGGTCTACGTTCCTACCCTCATCTATGGTTATGAGCTTTGGGCAGTGACCAAAAGAACGAGACTATGGATACATGATAAAGGAGTCTGTTCTCTCCCTCAGAGATAGGGTGAGAGGCTTGGTCATCCAGGAGGGACTCAGAGTAGAGCTGCTGCTTCTCCACATGGAGAAGAGGTGGCTCCATCTGGTTAGGATGCCTCCTGGACGCCTCCCTGGTGAAATGTCCTGAGCATGTTCCACAGGAAGGAGACCCAGAAGAAGACCCTGGACACACTGGAGGGACTATGTGGAAACACCTTGGAATTCCCCTGGAGGAGCTGAGAAGTGGCTGGGGAGGGGGAAGTCTGGGTCTATATATATATATATAGTATATATATATATATATATATATATATATAGACTATATATATATATATATATATATATATATATATATATATATATATATATAT
>CAEFZX010002065.1:0-35969 GCA_903066825.1 Alfaro cultratus | reverse complement strand
CAGAAAGACCCCGGGCCGGGAATCGAACCCAGGACCTTCTTGCTGCAAGGCAACAGTGCTACCAACTGCGCCACTGTGCAGCCCACTTCAGTGTCTATTGAGTATTTTTTTTGTTTTACTCCACACAGTCTGAACGTTTCATCACCATTGATGGCCTCCAGGCTGACAGCATGTACCGGGTTCAGCTCCAGCTGCTAACTGCAGGTGGCAGGACTGGAGCTGCTGTCTCAAAGACCATACACACTCCAACAATTAACACCACACTTTGATAGGTAAAAGCATTTCTTCTTTGAGCAACATGTATCTCTGCATGCATTTTAGATTCATGCGTATTTTTTATTATTATGCACATTGTGGGTGACATTGGATCTACTTCAGAGGCAATTTTTGTCTGTTTTACAATTTTATTTTGATAGTGTTGCTTTCGGTAGTGAAAGTGCTGTAGAAATTGAGAATACCTAATGTTTAACATGCTGATTCTGATGTGTCAAGAATGTGTTGCTTTTAACATGTAATCTAATTTCTCTAGGTGACAACCACAAATCTGCTACTGTCTGCTACACCATGGTCACGTTTTCCATCATCCACTCTTCTGCCTTCCTACTCTTACCACAGGATCTTGAGTGCAGAAAGCATGTCCAAAACATGTTTAATAAGTAAAATAAATAATTCACATGAAATGTATTTCCTGCCTTCAACTGCCTTTCACTTTATACTAATGCCAAACATAATAAAGATTAAGAGTTTGAACTTAATCTAAACACAGAAATTACCTTAATCTTTTGGTTGTTTTTTCAGTTTTTTGGGAAGAAATATAAACTCACTGTACTTGTATGTGGAGCCAATTTTTACAGGACCTACAGGTTCTCTTTTCCAGCTTAAAATGTATGTATTTTTTTTATTAATACAGCTTTTTAAAATGTTTTCTTGCAATATAACAGATATCTGCTTTTGTCTGGTGTTTGTATTAGACCGATAACTATGACAACCTTACATCATTCAAGTCACAAGAACTTGTAAATAAACTTTGTTTCCTGATAGTTTTTTTTATCCTGTTAGTAGATAAAAATATATCACTGAGTTTATGTAAAAATAGCAATGTATAGCAACAGCATCATCTTTTGTTTGAAAATATCTCAATGCAAGCTCAAATATTTAATCTTATTTTATTTTTTTTTACTCTTTTATTTCTTTTATGCATTTTGCTGCAAAAGTAATATTTTTTGAAAAGGCAGGGAACAGCCAATGTCACTCAACCTGTAATTACCATGTTAATATTTTTTCCTTGTTATCGTTCAAATATTCAGAATTTGCTTGTTATTCCTTTACTTTTTGACTGCGTCTTATTTATTGTTTTCTTGATTAGTTTGTTTTGTAATAAAAATTCATCAACACTCAATATCTGTTGTGGTGACGACTAATTGATATTTTGTATAGACAAGACAAAATATAGACCACTATAGGTCACAATATGAAAACAACAAAACTCTCACCCAAACAAAAGGAAACTGAAGCTGAGAAGCTAAATCATTGTGAAAGTGTAGATATTATTTCATTTGAGTAACCAGATTATATGAACATCTCAGTTTTATTTCAGATAACATAATTAAATAAATGTGACAAAATGAATATGTTTACATGACTTCCCACAGTGTGTAACTCTGCACTGTAAAGCTATGTTTTCAGTCAGTGATGTAGTACAATGTGAGTAGGTTTTGCTGACATTGCTGAGTAATATTCATGAGTCCAGCAAGTGAGAACAGTAGCTTGAATAGTAGTTTTTTTTTTTTAATATGATGTGTGTGTGTGTATATATATATAGATCTATATATAGATCTATATATATATATATAGATCTATATATATATATATAGATCTATATAGATCTATATATATAGATCTATATATATATATAGATCTATAGATAGATAAAAAAACAAAAAAAAGATTTTTAATTTTAACAACACATTTATTTTTCAATAAAAATACATTTTAACATAGTTTACTTCAACATTCACGCAAACATTGAATTGAAAACTAGCTTTCTATCAACCACTGAGCACACGACATTATTAAAGCACCACAAAGATAACAATTCAGTTAAATTATTCATCATTAAAAAAGAAATAGGTGTTGTGCCAAAAAATGAATCCTTTCTGTTAGAGTCACCCAGTCACAACTCAGTTAAAGACAGTTTTCCTTTTTTCATGAAGCTGTTATTTACATAATTGAAACAAGCTTTGAATCTACATTTTACTGCGAATATATACAGCTCCACAGCTCCACCAGATTTTCTAAAAGCTGGTTGCTACTGAGGTTAGGAGGGGGGCGTTTTTCGACACAACACCGGACGTCGGTAAAGTTGAAGAGACGATACCGACGTCATGACGCAATGAAGGGGCGACGAAAGCTCGGATTGTTTCTTCAAATCGTGGCCAGACGGAACCCAGGTTGATATTTTTACAGGCAAGGTGGTGTTTAACGACGTCTATTTTGAATTTATGCTTTGGTTTTGACTTGTGCAAACGTTTACTTCCCCGAATCTGGAGGCATAGCTCCTTCACGTTCATACGCATTCGCACTTCCCTCTGAAAATGGAGGAAATTGCCGCTTTGTGTTTTGTCGGCAGCTAGCCGAGTCAGCTAGCTTCAGGAAAATGGGAAAACTTGTGCAAAACTTTGTGAAACGTTACACTTCAGTTCAACGATTAACTTGTTGATAGTTGATAGAGTTTAATAAACGTGAATTTGCTCCATTCGACTGATGCAACATGTTGGATAATCTTCATTAAGGCGGTAGTGTTAATTATCCTCTTTATACGAATTGTTAGTTTCTGCCGTCATTCATAGAGATGCTAAAGACAAGTGGGCTCAAAAATCAAGCATACTAAATACTCAGATTTCGCTGCTATTTTGTTCATATTTTTTTCGAACTGCAGCTGTCATTTCAAACGTTATTCTTATGTTATAGGTCTGTTTTTGTACATCAAAACGTGAAGTTTAGCATTGAAATAACCATAGCACCAAGAGACAGTAAATCAGGATGTTATTGAATGTGCATTTATTGAAATGGCATGAAGTGTATTTTTTTAATTCGGTCACTATGACTTACTTCTAATAACAAATTATTTTACACTTGACCAATGAAGATAAAATTCTAAATTCTTTATTTATTCCTGGAAAAAAAAAGTTGCTGGTGCTAGTTTAATCCAACTGTCCAAAGTGTGGTGGATAGTGATGCTGTGGGCAGGAAGGATCTGCAGCAGCAGGCACTCTTGCAACAAATCTGAAGAACCCTCTGACTGAAGACTTGCATTTGATAGTCAAATGACTGTCATCATATGTTAACAGCTCAAATTTCACGCTGCAGAGACAATATTTCACAACAACATGTCCTGAATTACATCATCAGCTGTTGGCAAGCACTTCTTATCCACCTAATTTGCTTTTGATGCACATTTTGCTGCCCTTCCTTAAATCTCTGTCCAGTTCTATGCTTAGGAAGATGGGCAGAGAGACATCAGATTTGTGGATATGATCATTTCCCATTGTTATAGATGGAAGAGATGGTTTGAACATTGCTCCTTTTCGCTACACTTCGGTTTTGCTCTTCAGCCTTGAACCCTCTTTTTCAACTCCTCTGAGATTTAGGGGTCATAGTTCAGGTGTTATTTGAGCTTCTGAGATGTTAACTGATCAACTCCATGTTGCCATGATTAACAGCTCCCCGACAGTAAAAAAAAAAAAAAAAAAAAAGTAAGATCAAAAGCCTTTCTTTCTGCCCATCCACAACCAGAATGAATAATCAACCAAAAAAAGCAACTCCTCAACCAAAACAGTTATTTTCAGAAACCTACAAAAGAACAAATCAGAACTAACATAACAGAGCTGCTCCAACATGAGTGGCACAATTCTAGAGAATAAAAATCAACAAATTTTTTAAACACAGAATGTCAGCGTTGTGTTTTTTCTGGGGAATACACTATGTAGAAAAAGAATAAAGGATTTTCTAGCATTCACAATAAAGATCAATAGCATGTTATATACCTTTACCTAATAGGTAAAATGTACTATACAAGTGGAAGTAATATCTTGTATATTTTGACATCACTAAATTATCGGGAATAAATTAGTATTTATAAAAATCTGTGATCTGATCTGAGCACAATAGTGTTATTTTGTACAAGTGTTGTTTATGTTAGTGTATCTGTCATGAAAACTGAGTTTAACTGCTAACTGGATCATTTTTCTTGTCTAATTATTTTCTTATTTCATTTCACTCCTTTTAGGAGACAGTGCTGCTGTGACCCCGAGAGTCGTCTCATCTTGATTCCTGTTGTCAAAATACTTTTGTCCACTAATGTATGGAGGAAAGTGTGAGATGTAAAAGGTGGAGCAATCCACTTTATTTGTAAGCCAGCAAGCTGAAAGGGAGGAAACAGTAGCAGTGCATAGAGAGAGCATTGGGGATGGGGTTAAAGAGCCAAAGGCGGACGTCATGGTTCACAGCAGCTCTAATTCCCCAATGACAACACCATCTGCCTCGCTTCACCTGACTGTTTGTTCTAAAGCACCTCTTTCGGTGTCGTGTCCCAGAGGTGCCACAGAACAGGACCTAAGCCAAACCTCCACAGACCCAACTTCCCTTTCAGAACTACCACAGTCCCTTACTCAGACTCCTGCTGAGGCTCATCACCATGTTACTACCGCAACAAGAGCATTGAGTACCAAGTCAAGCTCGGCATCCAGCAGCCCCAGCACACCCACACCAACCTCTGCTCAGGACCAACTCAATGGCCGTAGATCAGGCAGGAAAAGGACTCCTAAGGCCTGTGACTGTTGTGGCCCCAACAGTAGGGGACACAATGTTGAAACTCCAGGCAGAGGCAGGGGACATGGAAGGGGGAGAGGTAGAGGTAAAGGGAGGGGAGCAAACAGAGACTTTGGTGACACCCTTGCAAGAAAGCCACTGCAGTTGACAGGAGTCAGGAACATTAATTTAAGTGGAGAAAATATACAGGAATCAGAAGATGAAGACGATAGACTGGGGAATTTGCAGAGCTCTGATACACAGTCACAAAGCCCTGCCACCAAGGCGGTTCCACCAATAACACAAGATGGACCCAAAAATAACTGTGCTGCTCAAACAAATGGAGCTGCACTGAAAATGGAAGACATCTTGATGGCACCGTCAGGGTTTGCTGTTGCAATACATGAGGAAAGTGTTGATAAAAAGGATGTGGACCCAACGGTTTTAGGACCAGTACATGAGGAACCGATAGTGGCCAGAGGTCGAGGTAGGGGAGCAGGAATGGGAAGAGGTCGAGGTAGGGGAGCAGTTATGGTAAGAGGTCGGGGCAGAGGAAGAGGAGTTGACAAAGGTCAAGACAGTGAACAAGAGAAAATGGAAGGTATTCAAATAAGCAGCAAAGATAAAGAATATGTCACACGTTCGAGAACAGGTGCCTTAGCTGAGTCAGTGCTAGTGGAAGAACCAGAGAAGATACATGATGTACAGACAGACCACGAACACCAAAAAAGCTCTACGTCATGTAAATTTCCTATTGAAAATGGGGAATTGGTACACTTGTCTGACTCTGAGGACGAGATGGAGGAGGACACCATTATTGTGACAGAACTTGGCGATGGGGTGCTGACCATCCCACGGAAATCTGCTACAAGGTCAGAGATTTCTGGAGACCTGGACTCTGAGATGCAGGTGGACCAAACGCATGATGGGATAGAGCAGGTTTCTTTACCAATACCTTTGCCTAATGGAAACGTTGCCTCACAAAGAAACCATGATCTAACGTCCTCACCAGGGGAGGTGAAAATGTCTAGCTCCACTGGGCTTGCCTCTTTAAACCCAATAAGTGTTAGCCTGGAGCACTCCTGGGCATTAAGAGACCACAGACTGTACTGTCATCCTTGTTCATGGGTGAAAGATGAAATGGATGACATGTTGCTAAACGACCAGGCAGAAAGTAAAATGATGGACACAGATATTCAGAATCAAGAGAGGCTGGAGCAGCTTAAAGACTCTATTCATGGTAAAACACACTTTGTAGTACTCAGTTGGTTATATATGCTCAATCTTCTTTAATTAAGTTGTCAAAATTGGAAGGAACTTCCACCTTGAACTGCAGGTTCAACGATCAGTACCTTCAGTTTTTGTAAAATCAACAGCTCCTTGTGTTTTTTGCGGTAGTCCGTAATTGAATTTCTGCAAAAATGGTCAAAAATACTGTTTAAATCATTAAGATTTAAACACAGATCATTACCGACTCAGCCTTACTTGTCTTTTTTCATCATATATTTTCTTTTATAAATAGATTTTGAAAGGAAGAAAATGACGCTAAATTCCTTGCAAATATTTCTAAAGTAGCGGCACGAAATCCTAAGGGACTGTCTGATATCAGAAATAGTTTTGATTCCAACAAAAATTGGAAGATTGTCCAGATTGTTGTGCCAAAGCATATTTTTACCAACCGTTTAATCTTTACTTACAACCAAACAAGTCCATTAAATTATGTGTGGTTGGTTGATGCAATTTTAAAGTGAAAGTAGTTCATAGTCTATTTTTCAGGATTTGACCTGAGTTTGTGGAAAAGACTATTATTACACTATGGTCTTCAGCCAATGGATTGGCTCCTCTCTAGCAATAACAAATTGTAAGGGAAATTCGAACAAGAGAATGTTTATGAATTAAATATAGTGATGTTAGTGGAGTCAGTCTCTCTCTTAGAGGACATCATGGCCTCTATATACACACTAATTTTCCATTTTAAACCAAAGTAAAACCTGTTTTGGAGAAAATACTATTGTTACTTACAATAGTATTTGTAAGTAATAGTATTTGTTACGACTTTATGCAACTACTTGATATGCACAATTTGAAGGTGACAATAATTCTAAAATTCAAGTTCACTCTTTTAAAACACGCTATGTTTTTCATCTGGCAGCATCTAGAGAAATTAAAAAAAAAGAGAACATGATGGTAAGGCTAATCCAGCTCTCATAACACCTGCATTTTGCAATCTTAACTAGATCACCTTTTGTGCTGCATCTATTTTGTTTATTTCTATCTTAGTATCATGGAATATTTGTGTAACCTGGAAATGCAAAATGTAGACTGTTTTGCTGCAGAATAGCAACTCCGGAAGTAAAAATCGCAACACTTTCATATCAATGAATCCTCACAGACTGCTCCGCCAGAAGCAGGCGCTCATATCCTTTTACAGAAGTTCTGTAACAGATCTTTCTCATAACGCATTTTTACAATATGTGTGCAAAGACGAGCCCCTTTTGAAGCTTAAGAGTTCCTGTTCCTTAGTATTATGTTCTGCTTCTTTAGCCTAAGTGCGAAGTTTGACCATTTTAATACATAAAGTGTGTCCACAGTCCTGAGCTGAAATCCAATCTTTGCTGTTCATGTGGCCTTATCTAGCTCCATCATGTAATGCAAACTATTCTGTTACATGACGTTCCTAAAATATTTATGACCTGACTTGTGTAGCTCTTACAAATACAGGCTTGATATAAACAGCAGATTACATGTAGTTAAGAAATCTGTTTCCATATTCCCTTAATTTCTGATACACAACTGTTTGTTTTACATAGCTAGAGTTAGGGGTGTAGCGATACAACAATCTCACGATACGATTCAATGCACTTTTACGATTTTCTGAACGAATTTAGAAGGACAGAGTGATTTTAGTGACATTTTGTGTTCCATAGACTTGGATATGATTAACTGAAAACTGATTAAAAGCACCAACTACACAATACCTGATTCTGATTGGACAGAGTCTAACAGTCTACAGCTGGACAAAATGAATCAAAGATGCAGTGAGAAAATTAGTTTCTGTCATTTATTTCATGTGTATTTGACATAAAACTCAAAGTTTCAACAGTCATCCGGGAGCTGAATGGGGAGATTATCAACCTCTGTAGACTCTCAATATGCAAATGATTGCACTGAGGTTTTTCTTTTGGACATACTGTGGCTGCATTTTGGAGTAAAAAAAGTCTTTTGGACTAAAGTGAATAGGCTCTTCTACCTTGGCTCCCGGAGTTAGCCATGGCTGTAATCTTTTTACTACTAGTAGAGCTAGTAGTACCTGAATTTTATGTGACTTTCATCTTTAATTTTTCTTCCTTTCCTTTTTTATGTCCAGAAATATGTATTATCTCATGCCTGAATGGTGCTACCAGAATAAACTTGCCTCATCTTGCTTGTTTTTTTTTTAATCTCAGCATTTATTTTGTTTACTTGTACTGTTGACAGATATGATCAAGCTTCTTATGACTTCTTTTTTTCTAGAGTTTCTGGAGAGCTTCTACATAAAATATGGCAGCTTCATTCCTCTTGCTGAATCTGATGTCCTAGAACACCTGAAAAAGACAAGCAACTCTGACCTCAGCAGCAGGTTAGTAAAAACCACTTCTAGGCATATACACTAGAGGCTAATTTGTGAATAGAAATGTTGAATTTATCACAGATTTTTATTGTTCTTGATCACATTTTTCTGTAGTTTAGAAAACTCACGAGTTTATACGTTTAGGAATATGCGTACAGTCTTAAATTCATTTAAAAGTAAGTTTGATAAGTTAGTAGCAGGTCTTAAATTTTATCTCGGCAGCTCTGTTTAATCTTGTATATTGTATTTTATTGTTTCTCGCTGGACCTTTCTGTCAGGTAAAAGTTTGAGTCACACTCATGTATCTTCATTGCGCTATGTTGACTCAAGGCAGATCAGGCTATGGGTAACTTGCTGCTAATATGCCCTTTCCAGCTCGCTATGTAGCTAGCTATCTTTTTTTTGTATTTGTCATTGGTAACGGCAAATTTAACACCAGTTGCCTGGGTGTAGTTTGTACATTTCTGTTGGGATACAGGTCTTAAATTCTGTTCATAATGGTCTTAAAAATAAGTCCTAAATTTGAATTGGTGAAACCTGCAGAAACTCTTTAACTGTTGAGGCCTCAGAGTTTCAAAATAAATGCGATATAATCCATAAGAAAAATCATTCCATTCAAAATCCAATGGGGCTGCCACACATGTAAGGTTGTTTTTTTCCAAATAGAGAGCGTGTTGGTCTTCTGAATTATTGTTATGGACTTTTGTCAGAAAAAATAATGCCAGGGGAAAAATATCCAAATCTACACTGTTTTACATCCCTGTATGGAAAACATAATTGCCCCTAAACCTGCTCACTGCTTGGGGCATCCTCAACCACGTAACTGCAATCTGTCATTTGCCATGATTGGCTTGAGTCTTTTGTTGGCCTTACACTTCAAAGTCTTCCATTTTCATTTTCAAGGCAGGCAGTCACTTTTTCACGCAGCATCATGTAGGTCTGGATTCTTTCCCCCTTTATAATTAGCACCTTCTTTTAAACACTGTACATTGTGTTTACGTGTGTCATCTTTGGCTATTATAAACAGAAACACTTCTTTTTACCACACTATAAAAGTTATATATAAAACTATAACACAATAAATTCTGTGATTTGGAGGGGGAAAAAAATGTGTTCCTTTACAAAAAGGTTATGTTTGTTTGTGCTGCAGAACAGCTAATGTCCTACAGTGTAATCGCTGTTCATACATCTTGTGTATTATTTGTTTTGTTTATATTGTGTGGTTTGACCTTTATCATGACTGTAAAACACTTAAATAAATATGTTCAGAGGACTGTGAGTTCTAATTTTGCTTCTGTATGTAGGCAAATCATTTTTGTTGTAAAATAATTTTTTTCTGTTTAATTTCCAAGGTTCTACTGTGTTTCTTGTATATCAGAAATGTAATGCTTCAAATGCCAGTAACAAAAAATACGAAATAAAAAACTCTTTCTCTGCGTGTCTGCTTCTCATCTGTTTCAGTGAAGTGGACATTAAAGCAGAGATGAGTCGATACAGGGCTGGCCTGGCATCTGCTCCCGTTGCAGGCTTCATGGTCACATATAATAAACACAATCTGAGGCTGGAGGATCTTGGCACCCTGGAAGATCAGAACTGGCTTAATGATCAGGTGATGAAAGACTGGATATTCATGTCTTATATGTCAGTTTTTTATTTTTCAAGGAAACCAATTGCTTGTTCTGTATTCTCTACAATATAATACATGATTATTTATAAATCTTCTGGATTTAAACATGCTTGATCAAGTATTTTAAAGATATCGTTATCCTGTTTTTTTATTTCTCACATTCAGATCATTAACATGTATGGAGAACTCATTATGGATGTAGCAGAGCAGAAGGTATGTGTGTATAGGCCTGCCAGCACATTTCCAAATAAAATATGTGCAGTTACTGTCAAAAATGTACACAATCTTTTTGGGGGATTTAAATGGCGCATTAAAACGTAACATTTTATGATGTAATGTCTAGTTTGTCTAGATGTTAAATTTTTTGGGGGGGTGCAGGTGGAGTTGTCGGCACATTAGAACATTTCCAAAAATTAAAAAAATTTTGAATCCACTTCTTATTGGATTTGTATCATCATTAGGATCATTAGAAGTCCAGCAATTATTCAAACTTGAACTGAGCTAAAGATTTTCAAATGTTTAATATCCATTTCTTTTTCCTTTTTGACCTTTTAGGTTCACTTTTTCAACAGCTTTTTCTACAAGCAGCTGGTTGCCAAAGGATATGATGGTGTGAAGAGATGGACCAAAAAAGTAAGGAAGAAATTACATTCCCAAAGGTTGTATCTTGATGTGTGTCTCATAGTAAGAGTTTAATCTTTTGTTGCTCCAGGAAATAAGATTTTAATTGATGTCGACTTTTTGTTTTTTTCATTCTGGTTGCACAAGGTCCATAGTCAAAAGTGTTCAAGAAATTAATATAGCAATAATCTTCCAACCTTCATTTCAAAATTACATATCAACCATAATCTCTGCAAACTTCCTCTAGAGGCAAACTAAAGAACAGCCCCCCATGTTTTCTGTTTTCTTTTTTACTTTTACTTTTAGTTTTTTGCATCCCTAATGACTTCAGCTGTTTTTGTTTTTTGTTCTTCAGGTTGACTTGTTCTCCAAATGGTTGTTGTTGATTCCCATCCATTTAGAAATCCACTGGTCTCTCATCGCAATCACAATGGCAACCAAAACCATCAGCTACTACGACAGCCAAGGCATTGTCTTCAGACACACCACAAATGTGAGTATATTCTGATTGCATTATATAATCTGAAATTTTACTCTCTGTGAAGAAAAAAAATAACTTTCTTTGTTTTTAAGTTTCATACATTATCTTCAATGAGACATTGAAAGTTTATTGAAAATTATCTTTAAAAAATGCATGTAGTGTGTAGCCTATTGACAAAAAAGGACTTGATAAAAAAAAAATGCTCACACTATTATATTATGCTCAAACTTCATGAAAACAGTTAGGAAAAAAAACTCTAAAACTGTCCTTTTTAAATGAACTTTTGGAAATATTTAGCAATTTTATCCAAAGTCCCAAGTTTCCCCTGCTGTGCCATTTAAATGCTTTGACCCTAGTTCCTGCAGAGGAAACAAGAAGGGCAGCAAAAACCCTACTCATTTTTCTTGGAAAAAAAAAAAAGGTTCCTTCAGTGGATAATTTGGTAAAACACTGCTGAATTCACTCGCTTACCTTAACTTGTAATATTGAAAGTCTGTCTCTGAATTGTGGAAGAATCTCATTGTCCTATTATAACTATTTGTGTTTATGCTGTCCTCAGAACATTATGAAGTATCTTCAGTCTGAAGCCAGAGAGAAAAAGCAGGCGGCTTTCCAGAAGGGCTGGAAGATCGCCATCATTAAGGTAACTTTGACCTCTGATTAAATTTATTGTTCCATCTGTTCAAGCTGCTAAAATATTTACATTGCACATGGTAATTGTAATCAGATTTCTTGTATTTATTCAAAACTTAGTGTCTGCTTAGCACAGCATAGATAGAACAGCTGCATGCATGTAAATAGTTATTTATAGAGACATACAAAGGCTAGTTCAGGAAAAATTAACAGTCTTTGCCTCGCTGACTTGTCCTAACAGGGTATCCCACAGCAAAAAAATGACAGCGACTGTGGCGTTTTTGTCCTTGAGGTATTGTTATTCTTGTTTCTGTTATGCCACCTTTACTTTGTTCAGTAGACAAATCATCTGAGTTCCCTCTTTAATATTTACGGGTCATTTTCCCCTGCACTATTTGTCTTTACTTTCTGCCAGTACTGCCGCCGTCTCTCTGTGAAGCAGCCGCTACTGTTCAGCCAGAACAACATGCCTCAAATCCGAAAGAGAATCTACAAGGAGCTCTGCGACTGTCATCTCAACGACTGAACGGCTGCCTAATGACTGACGCTGTGTGCTTGGCTGGTCACATGAGGCCGCCTGTCCTTTTCTTTCACGTGACGTTTTGACTGACTGTGGGGCTACATAAGCTAACACAGCTTGGCCATCTGTATTTTCAGGGAGTCCTTACTGCCATCTGCTTCTGTAATTGACAAGCAGAGCAGTTTTTGCTGACTTCTGGTGACTTTGGGAGGTGAAAAGTCGGTCTGTATTTAAGCTGATTATTTCCTTCTTTTTTTTTTTTTTTTGCAAACTTGCAAAGAGCTACTGAAGTGGCCCCCTACTGACCCTTGGAAAAAGCCTGAAGTGTCAATATGAGGTGCTGTTTCAGGACTTTACACAGTAAGTTCATTCTGCTTCTTACACTTACCACTCTGAGAGGATTTTATGGCCTAAAAGATCAGAACAAAGTACTGACTTTGACTGAAGTAACTGTTACGCCGACCTGTACCATGTGGATGGACAGTTCATCCTAAAACAGAGTGGCCTTGCCTCCCAGAAATCCATTTTAAACAGAATTTAACAGTTCATTTTTTACTGGACTTTACAGCTCTAGTATGTGTTCAGTTAATATGCATATTTTATGACATATTTTAAAATCTAGCATTAGCGGTACAGTGGAACAGCTGTTCGCCTAAAACTTGAAGGGTTTAGAGTTGATGTTGTTATTGTGGACTTTAAATTGCACAGATACAGGCCTGTTAATTGAAGTCTGGAATATAAACTGAATGTTCCAATCATGTTCTCTTTTTTTTCCCGTCTTACAGGATGATAATGGCTTCAAAACTGGGATCACATTTTTGTTTGGTTTTACTGCAATATATTTCCAAATAAAATTCCAGTTTTTTGAGCACATTACTTAGATTTTGTTTCCATTTGCTGTTGCCACGTATTTATATAATGTTTTAAATATTTTCCAGCATTTAAGTTAAGCACACTTTAAAAGTTCAAGATTCTTTTAGGCAGGTTTGCAAATCATTTTAAGCTGTACATCTGACCTTTTTACTGAGCTCCGTAAGGGCGCATGGTCACACACAGATATGAAAAGCATTTACTTCACCAATAAAGTTCACCTCAGCGACATTGATTGATTTCTACTAACAAAGCTGAATTTTGCAGTTATGTTTACCAGCAGTTCTGGTCAGAAAGATCCACCCATTTCTCATGAGCATGAGTGGATGGGAATGAATAAGTTTTGGTTTTTAATTATATTTTTGAACCATTCTTTGTCTTTTGTGGAATGACCAAGACAGTTCCCAATGGTCCGTATTTAAAAAAGGAGATTTTGGTGTGCAAATTTGAATTTTTTTGCATATTTGTATGAATGAATTTGGGGCAAAATTATACATACATACCCTGACATAAACACTTAAATGTGATTAAATGTTTGCACCCATCACCAGGCTTCTGGAATAAATCTGTCTGGATATTTGTACATTTCTTATTCTGTTATTTTTATGAAGGAGACCCGTGTTTAAAGCATAGTCCATACATCTCCTGTATTTTGGGCATTACCTGTTGTTAGTATTTTTACCACCATTGGTTTAATCTTAGGTTTAAATTCTCAACTTGACTGTTTCAAACATTGGTAACTTTGTTGTCTGTCAAAATAAAGTGTTGCTTGTCAGTTTGCAAACTCTTTTTCTTGGTCAACAGCTTCTCAGTCTGGTAAAATAAAACTCAGTGCAGATTGGGCTGAAATGGTTCTGATCCAGGAGCTTCCAGTTAATGTTTGGCTTGATAGTTGGGTTGGTCATGAACATCCTAATCAATTCCCTCTCATCTGTGTGGGACAGTTTGAGTCATATAGTTGAAACCTGGTGTTCCTACAGGTCAATGACTTCCAGTTTCCATGAAGACACACCAAAACTAGTTGTGGTATGAATTAAGCTGGCTAACTCTAAGCCTCTGAAAAGCTCTGACCTCAGCTATACTAACAATTTGTGGATTATGGCTGGTTTCCAGGCTTGTGCAGAGAAACAAATCCCTTTAAATAAACTCTTCCAATCCATTCAGATTTATCCCAGAAGCTTATTGGCTACAAAAAGCCTGTGGTTAAGGTGCAAAGTTTCAGCCAAATAGTTTTTGTGTATACTTGAGCCCGTTTGTCTAATTTTCATGTGTAAATTAGAGATCTGTGATAAATGTAAACTTGTCCAGCCAAATCTATTTTAAAAAAGTTATTGAATGATTGTTAAAGCATGAATGAAAAATGATTTAAATTTATCTTTCAAAGACCAAAATCAGTTTGAAATTCATGCCGAGGATGAGCGCATTTTAAGCTTCTCTCCAGAACTGTGTGTATTTACAAGTTGTATCTTCACTGACCTCCTGCAATGTTTGCTTGCTTTGGCTAAAACCTCCAATGTTGTATTTTTCCCAGTTGTTTTTATAGTTGTCATTAAAAGTCCAATTAAGCTGGACCATTTGTTGCATCTTGTCTTTCTGAACAGGTGTTGGTCAAGTGGAAGTCCTCATGAGCAGTGATATAAAATAGGAAAGCGGAAGAAAGGACTTTTTTTTTTTTTTCCAAAATTCATGAGATTTGTGGGCTTATTTTAAATTTTCCAATGATGCCACAAGGAAATTGTTTTTCACTTTCCTTTTTTTTTAGGTGTTGCCTTAAAATAGATCCACATTTGTTCCTCAGGTCTCCATCTGCATCTTGTAGGACCTGATAATCTTAGTGTCTGTAATCATTTGAATATAAAAGAAGTAAAAATATATACATCTTATTGTTTTTGCATTTAGAGAACATATTTTGTGGTCCCTAAACAGGAAAGGTTCAGTTGGAGTAAACATGTCCGACTATCTTTAGCTGAAATAGCATCAGGGAGATGCTTCTTATCGATATCTACTTGTCCCTGACATCAGATATGATGAGTTGTCCCTTTTCTCAGTGTCAGCTTTGAGTTGTTTGAGGATTTTCTTTCATCCACAGGATTGAAATGAGATCAACATCTGGGTATCGACTCAGCCCAAGGCTGATTTTGTCATTTTCAGCCATTATTCGGTGGATTTACTTGCTGCTGTTTGCTGGAAGTTTTCCCCATTCACCCTGACAGAGCTGAGCCAAGACATTTCATACAGGATTGAGGCCCAAACACTGAGTTTTATGTCCTTTAGTCACTATTTTTAACACATTTTACTGTATGATTCGGGCCAAGCTTCAACACCACTTGAAGCTCGAAGAAATCAGCAACGTCTGATATCATCAGCTGTGGCTCTCCACGTTGTTTTCTCATCATAGCATCTATTTTGAGGCATTTCTAAAATCTGAGCAGTACAAATGCAAAGCATATTTTTTTCAGTGTATGTAAATACCTGTGCAGACAGAAATCTACTTACACTGCTGACAGTAATTTTTTTAAATGAAAAAATACAACTGCAATACTTAAAAACTAACAGAAGAGGGAGAACTATACCAATAATTATTTATTTTCCAGGTTTGCTCTGAATGTTATAAAAACATGGCTGTGGTTAAGGAGCTGGATGAAGATGAAGTGATTTACTTTATGGCACTTCACTGAAGCCTCCTGCTAATGTATTAGTGCTTGGTTTGTGCCCAGAAGGCTTTCATTTTTCATTGTCAAGAGAAATATTACTTCAGTTCTGCATCCTCCCGTGTCATTGTCTAAATCACCCGGACTACTGAATGTGTTTTACTGTTAAGAAGAAATATGTCCTGCAATATATGACTCTAGTTATGTTTCTCCATTAAAATTTTCTTAGGATTCTTTTCAAAAAAAGAAAGTCTTTGCTGTTTTTTTTTTTTTTTTAAGTTCCAGTAAAGCTGCTTTGATGCAAACTGGAAATCTGTGTAAAATCCTAGAGCAGTGTTTTATTAAAAGAAAAGTAGAATTATGTCTGCTAATGGTTTAAAGGTTTCATCTTTATGGAAAAGCCACTGGGATTTTAATGTGTTTAACCTGTAAGTTTAAACATTTATTTTCATCTGAAGAGTTGACTTTACGTCTAAAAGCAAACGCAAACAAACAAAACAGGACTGAAATTTCATACAGTAAAGTTTTCATGTCAGCTTATTCAGTTAATAGTTTGAAATAATTAAACTCTAGTTACAGAGGCAATTCACAACAAACACTTCAAGTCTCTATAACAGATAAACAGATTCGATTTGTATGCAGAAATACTGTATATAGGCAATTCAGTCCAATTACAAAGAAACAATCTCAATCCCATTCTTTCCAGTTTGATCCCAGTTACAGCATTGTGCATTCAGGTTCATTTTGCAACTTGAATTAAAAACAATAGTTACCAGCAGGATGTTGCTACTGTCTTTCTAATAATAATCTTATAAAGCACAGCTTAAATTTTTTTTGCATTTTTATTAGTGGGCTCAGTATAAAAATGTTTGTTTTTAAAAGATAAGAATTGACTGGGCTTTCAGCGTTTGGTGTGAAGCGCATTATGTTATTTTATGTTTAGAAGTTACAGCTTAGAGGATGTTGTATTGCCTTTACCAATGTGAAAAAGATGACTCTTCATTTATCTCAATGAGTTCTGTTTACCAATGGCTTTTGAATCCAACAGATGCTTCCTATAGTGGTTACTTTAGTTACAGAATTTATCAAAATAAAAGGCAACCACTGAATCTCCCTGAATAGTCGATGTTTCTCTGGCCAGTAATTCAGTGTATGGTGAAGAATAGCAGCCAAAAATTGTGGAATGTAAGCCCTTTTTGCAAATTTGTAGTTCAGGCAGCATTGTGGATTCACCTGAGCAAAAATAAATGTCCATCCCAGGTTTTATTTCACTCTGTTTGCCATTTACTAACAGATTTTAAAGGAGACCATGGAGTAGAAAAGTAGTTTGATGACTAAAACGATGCCAAGTTAATCTATCTGGCAGCTTTGGAGATACTTTGCTCTGACAAAGATAAAAGCCAAACTGTGTGCATATCCAGACAGGCAGATAGTCAGGACATGCACCATTACATGAGGTTGTCTCCATTTTCCGCTCACAATAAATCACATTCTGCTCTGCTCAGGAGGTTAAGTGCTCCTGAAGGCTGCTTTAGCTCTGTAATGTGGGGAAACTGTAGCTAATAGGATAAGCTTATAAAAGGCAGGAAAACACCCCTTTTAGTCGGAGTCAGGTAGAGCTGCCTGGGATAAACCTTTCTTCATCTCATTGTTGAGTCCTACTCGTATTTATCCGCTTGCCTTTGCAAGCTTTATAGATCCGTACATGTCTCTTTGATGCCTGTATGTCTGGAAGCTGAACTTACAGTGTATACATCTGTATGCAATATAAATAGATGGATAGATAGATTTTTTTAAAAGTATTCTGTAAAAAGTACTTAAATACTGAGAAACTTGTCATAACATCTGATTTAATACTTTAAAATGATGCCATCAGAAAGACAAAGCTGTAATATGCGTAAAATCTGGTAATTT
This sequence comes from Alfaro cultratus, assembly GCA_903066825.1. Classification (NCBI taxonomy): domain Eukaryota; kingdom Metazoa; phylum Chordata; class Actinopteri; order Cyprinodontiformes; family Poeciliidae; genus Alfaro; species Alfaro cultratus. The sequence continues at coordinate 18,233 of CAEFZX010002065.1, read as the reverse complement.
AAAGACTTAAATGACAAAACAATTATACAAATACCGTAAGTTTTCAATGGAAGACTTGTGAAACTAATACTTACAGAAGCTAATGCAAATAAATGTTAGAACAGGATAAAGTACCTGCAGTGACAATAATGTTTCAGTAATGAAAGAAACAAAACATCTTAGAAGCTCACTCTTCAAAAACTGCAGCAAACACAGGCCTCTTGGGTTCATCAAGTCTCCACAACAGTTTATTTTTAGGCTTTTGTTCACTTATTCATCAGGAGTGCTTATAATTGTGAAGCACATCAAACATTCAATAAATTTATTTAGGCCACTACAATTCACATTCAACTCTGTACCATGCAGTAGAAGCCAATTAATCTAGTTATAATGGAATTTCAAACTTTCTGATTCAGTTCAGTCTTGAGTTATATGGAGTTTGATTAGGTTTGTAAATAACTTAAAAAATTCTATAAATGCTACAGATTATGATTCAGGAATACAATAGACCGCTATAGCATTTATAATGTATTCACACATCAGAAAGAAAGCAAAATAGATAATAAGGCAAGTCAAACTGGAGAAGGTGCTTTGCACAAAACGAAAGGAAAAACATTAAAGCAGGAAAAGAGCTTGTGTTTTTAAAGGTATTGCATTAAGAAAACCACCGTTTCTGCATGCCTCAGGTTTTATGCAGTTTGTTCCAGAGCTGAGAAGCATATCAACTAAACCTCTGAGCTCTGGTCCTTGGAACGTTGAGTAAACATGTTTCTGATGGCCTCAGGGGTCTGAAGTAAGGCATGGCTCATATTTGACGAGTTACTCAGAAATTTATGTTTTTGACCCAAGAACATTTACTTCTCTATAAATCAATTGTGACATTTTAAAACTCTATTCTTTTGCAGACAGAATTTGAATAACAATAATTTTAATGTGTCTGTGACTTCTTGCTGCACACAGCCTTTGCCATCAAAGAATAAATGAATATAATAGAGGTAATAACTTCCAGATTAGTGTTGAGCTCTGATAGCTGACATCTGACAGCTGCCTCAAATTAAAACCCTGCGGTGAGATCGTGTTATTACCTCTATGATGTAAGCCCGTCAATCTTTTCATTGCATTGGAGACTAAAGAGCTACAATTATAGATAATCTTTTTACTGTTTAGAAAGATTTTCTTGTCCTATCTTTTAATTTCTACAACAGTCATATTCTTTTCCCTAAAGACAAAGTGAAGTATTGAAAAGAAATAAGATCTACAACAGATGAAGGAAATCACAGCTGCTCTGAAAGACATGAGCAGATTTCTGAAATGTTTCTATCTCAAATCCTGCTGTTGTCGATCACCCTGGAGGTAATCAAGTCATCTGTTTTGAAAAAAAACAAAAACTACCTTTAGTTATTTCTGCATTTTATTCAAAAGGAGGTTTTCTCACACAACAGTGAAACATTCCACAGCTATGTAAATAGAAATCAAAAGAGAAAATGGAATGAATAACACAATACTGTGGCTGAGAAGAAGGTGAGAAAAAATGATCAAGCACAGAATTAGACTGAAAATTAAATGTTGTCACAGAGATGAATATTGACTGATCTGAAGGAGTTGGATTAAAAGAAGAAGGACAGAAATGGGGCACTGGAAGACCTGAGGAAGTCACTGGTGCTGGAAGGATGTTTTATATTCACAGATACTACTCAAAATCCAAGTATATATGTGAAACTTTACTGATAAATCAAAAGGTTTTGATGGGAAAACAAAATCAAGTTTACCAGATTCAATTTTTAATGCATTGTGTTCAGAATATCCCCAAAGAAAAAGAGATAAATGCAACATTTAACCAAAAATAGCATGTGATTGAGGTCGAATCCCATTTTACCAGTTGGTCCTCATCTTTGGGCCTTTACTTGTAATTAGTATGATTATCCCAACTGTTTCCCAGCTGAGTACAGTGAGGTGGAAGGGACATGGCTTTCTAGCCTTTGGATTTTGAGATTTTTCACAAGCGTTCTTGGGAATGTGAAGCCAGAAGAGACAGTGGAAAATTTAAAACTTTAATTGAAGTGAGAAAGGACTGGATGATTTTTGGTTATCTTGAGAAATGGGATTTAACTATAAATATTGATTTTTAAAAAGCTGATATAATAAAGCAGCTTACACAAAAAGAGGTGAAACAACATTAAAAAAAGCTGTGGAGTAAAAATGTACACAATGCAGGAGTTCAAAAATGACAAATTACATTTAATTTGAAATCACCTCTGTTAAACCAGGCAGAAAAGAGTAATTTTCAGAAAAGTCCATGTCTTTGTGCCATGTAAGCCAGTTTTCACCTTTTTGTCAAAAACTGACCTGAGCTCCAAATAACCTTTACTGTTTAACCTTAGATCTATTTCTGTGTGCTTGGCTTACTTTTGATTTGGTCTTATTTTTGTTACCATTTTTTTTCTTGGGTCGCCTGAAGCTTTTGAAACTATTTATGTTTCCAAGCCATCATAAGGATGACAAAAACATGACTAAAAATAAAACAATATAGCACATTTTAGACTGAAGATATAATCGGGTTATGAGTGGCAGTTGCACTCCAAGGTAACATCTTTGCCGTAACAGTCTAAAGAGGAACAAATGTGTTCTGAAGGTTGTTCAGAGAACAGCATGCAAAACAGAGGCAGCTCCTCGGCAGGACTCCCAGTAAATCCTAGATGCCCTGGAGGGGCAGCTGTCTCACAGACCAAAAGTCAGAGGTTCTGTTAGGAACTAATATGAACCATATGATCAAACAGATCATATACTTTGGTTACTTTTGAGTCCCAAAAATTCTAAATGATATAAATTGAAATACCTTTTGAAAAGGCAAAGACCTGGAGCTTGACATACTTCCGCACTGATTCGGGCAGTGAGTCAGTGTTTTAGTTCAGCCAGGATAAAGGCATCTTTCTGCTGGCTCACGTCATTTGCACCTGCTGCTGTATGCAGTATAATGTTTTTTAAAGTCAATTTGCATTTTTCTTTTTCAGGAGAATTTATCTCAGATTTTGAGTTTATTTCAGTGAACGCATCATAACAAATCAGCAGGACTATGAGCTGATCTGAGCTGACTGTTATGCAACAGATGGGCATCTTAATCTTCCTCATGATCCCTGCCTCCAACAGCACTCCTGTCATATCATTATGGCGTGTGAGCGGTTTACCAGAAGCAGCAGATTGAAGAAGACATGCACTTCCGACAGCAACACGGGCAACAAAATGAGCTAATTAGGCAGCAAAATGTGTTTACAGCAAAGATAGATTTTAATGCACTGAAGTCACAGGTGATAAACAAATTGATCCTCTTTTCACTGTTCGCACTGAGTTTGTAATTTTTACTGCTCACTATAATGCTGCTCTCGTTTTTCCTTTCTACTTCCCCTCCAAATTTATGCAGCTACTAATAATAAAATTTTTTATTTGTTCAAATCATATCCCATTAGTCATAAAGTTGCCTTAATGTCAATGATGAGAGATTTAATGAAGTGTTCATGTTATTGTTCAATTATTATTGAACAACACATTTCTTCATCAACCTTTAGTTCATACATGTGTTGGTGCTTTTTACATACTGTAAATTCCCTTAAACATAGAACAAAATAAAAGGAAGAAGGATCTGCAAGTTTCTGTTTCAGTTTTGCAGGAAGATTTATCATCACCACTCATGATGTCATTTTATAAGCATGTGCAACGTCACAGTTGCAAAGGACTGCAGGGAATGATGTTTCAAGTGCCATGCGTACAAGTTCTACATGCCAATAAAGTGTTTGGTCGATTGGAGAAACTTTCCCTGCCCTTGATGCTTGATGTTGAGTTTTCTGTGGTTGAGATGGTCAAATTGGCTGCATGTGGAGAAGATAAACTTCAATAAATGGTCAGTAACCTCATTGGAAATATAATTTCTGAGAAAAATATGGGTTTGTTCAAAACTTATTTTCCCTGCTGTGTGTCATTGTCTTCACATTTATGTTCAGCTGCTAGCAAGCTTCCTAGTAGTGAGGCTAAACTAATCTTTCTCCCAAAAGAGCTCCAGGGCTGAAATAACAGCAAACTGCACAGTGTGTGGGCTTTGTATTCAGTGAAAATATTCCACACAGCATTTTCACCGTAACTTTAAATAAGGTAAAATTTTTCTTGTCTTGTAAATCTTGTCTCACAATTGGCTTGAAGACTATGGCTTTTAAAAAAATCTTTACTCAGTGTGACCATTCAGACCTTGCTTTTTTTTTTTTTCTTTTTTCCAAAAGCTTGGCTTGCAAGATGTTTATGTCTGAAAAAAAGAAAGAAGCAAGATTTCACATATCTGTTGTGTGTGTTTGGGCTTTAAGAAGAATGTGTCTGATTAGGAGATTTCTTGTCTGTGGAATAAAGAAATGAGAGGACTTTATGTTTTTGAGATCCAAACCATTTCAATGAGAGATAAAAAATATGATTTTAAGCATGCACTTTGAAGGAAACAGATTAGGTTTAAGTCTTTTTTTTACATTGCAATCAAAGTCCAATATTGTATTGAGGGTCTTCTGCAGTGTTTTATAAAATTATTAGTCATAATCCCCAATCTCTAATTTTACATAGATAATTATACACAGATAATGAGATTTCTTCATTATGTAAATTTTGCTTTTTATGTTTGGGCTTTGGTCACTTGATAAAGTTTATGTTCTTTTTTATTGCTTAAGCAAAAGGTCTTATTCTGCAAATGTAGTTTTTTTTATTTTCATAATCCACAGTTGATTTAGTAGTAGATTTAGGCAATAGTTTTGCTTTGCTTCATATCAACAAGAAATAGAACCCAAGAAAAAAGCTGAAAACTTAGAATGGAAAGGACAAATACAGAAAAACCTTTAAAGCAATAGTGAAACTAAATACCTGTTAAAGAAAAACTCTGACCTGTGTACATAGGCATTCATATAGTTTCTAGATCAGAACACTTCAGAAAGCTTGCCTATCTGAATACCTCAGGAACATCATGTGGGGAAAAAGATAGTTTGAGCTCCATTTTACATCCTTCTTTAATTGGTCAGAGTAGTGGTCTGTGTGAGTGTGTTGAAGTGTATCCAAAATGTCAGAGTTGAAGATCGTGATCAATACGTCTTTACCACATCCTTGCACAGAATCTGACAAATGCCAAAAACAACTTTGGCTTGTTGTAGTCCAATCTCAAGGCAACACTGAACAACTGCATGAGCAGTAAATAATCCGAAATCTACAATTTATACTCCCGAGATTGTCTGGTGAGTTCCCATGTTGCAGTTCAGTGCATCAGATATGCAAGCAGCAGAAGATCATTTTAATGCTACAACTAAGAGACAGACAGCTGCAATAATTTCATCACTTCATATCCTGAGTTAATGCCATTCTACACACATATTCTGCTGCTGATGGCTGGTATGTCTACCTGGTACTGTGTGCAACAATGTGTAATACCCTATTTAACTTTTATGCAGCCTAAATTACATATGCCTAAACATAAACACCTTTTTATTGTATATAATTTTGTAATATACTAAAAGCAATTACAGCATTATGTCACCCAGGACAGTGCAACAAAAATCTCCCATCAGAATAAAATTGAAGAGTTTGAATATTTCATCCACTGCAACATTCAAATATTGAGTTAACGTTTCAAATAAACTGATGGACTTTTTCTTTCCATCTTTTTGCTAATATAAATGGTGCACTAATGTCCTTGTCCTCAGTCTCACAGCACCATGGCAGAGTCCACCTATTAGGTTGAGATGAGAGGTTTTTTCGAACAAAGAGGCAGCATTCCTGTCAGGGAAGCAGGCAAGAAGTGAGACTGCTGTGACTACAGAATAACAATAAAAGGGTTTATTTTGTTTGTCAAGGGAAAAATACTCATTAGGACAAGAACTTTGACTGAGGAGGCCATTTCTGAGTACTGCATAACTGTAATTTGTAAAATTGTTGACCTTCACTCTGGATCACGGTGCTTTTAAAGAACAAAAGAGGAGCTGTGAATATAAAACTACTCTAAACACTTTAGCTTCCTACATTGACTTCACCACGACTTTATTGGGGTCAAACTTGACATTATTTTGATTGAGGAAATAAGGTTGTTTTTGTGCTTAAAACAACAGAAAGACTACAGAAAGGGTTTTAATAACTGCATTGTTTGAGGGATAACATCTCACAGGACATAAACTATAAAACCTCTCTGTTCTTGTTAAGAAAGCAAGCCATAAGATTTCCTACCCCTGAAAAAACTTCACTTGCTTTTTACAGGTGCTGTCTTGAAAGTATTCGAAGCTCTGGTATGCTGGTGAGTATTTGAAGATACACAATAGCTAATATGCTCTCCCCACAGAGAGCATAAAAGTCAGTGGAACTCAGGTGAATACACAGCAGAACATTTACGGGATACGGTGACTTCAGCGTGCTGCACCCTGAGAGACTTGTCACCATGGTCACCAGATCACCATCTCTTCACTTTGCAACTCTCGGAAAGTCGTCTGAGGTGATTAGAAACTCATGTCTTTGTGTTGTTGGTGAATTCTAAGAACCAACCTTGGATCATAGAAATATCCGTGGATGTGTGATATGAACAGACACCTTATTTATTATCTTTTCAACTTGCCATCTATCTACAGTTCTTTGCAAAGCTTCTAATACACCTTCAATTTTTTTTTTCATATTTTGCCAGATGGCAATTACAAACTACAAAATATGCTGCTGGGACTCTATGTGATGGCCAACCCTAAATAGTGGGTCATTGTGGACAGAAGGGACATTTATTCATGATATTGAAATGTTTCAACTACACCTTCCAATAGCAATCTGAAAGTGTGAATTGCCTCTTTTACTCTAATTCCTCTAAATAAAGTTGTATACAACCAACTACCAACAAGAATGACCTGGAGGTTTAGAAGAGTCTACCTGGATGCTGGATAAAAATGGATGGTTTCAGATTCTTGTTTACGAAAGCAAAATAAAACCAATCCACATCACAATCATGATCTACTTTTTATCAGTCTATGACGCAGAATCCCCAGAATTTATTTATTTTTGTTCAGTCTTGTTTGTCTTGGCTTAGATTGGTTTTGCTTTTATTTTCTTCTCATATTACTTTCCTAACACATTCAAAAAGGAACAAAGCACCACAATGCATTTATGGAAAACCAAGTGTGTTAGGTTTTAACATATAAATAAGGTGTGGGAGCATTGTTTACCTGACTGAGTCAGCATGTGCAGCAAAAGACGAGGTTGATCTCGGTTTTTTGTACTCACTTCAGTTATTCATCATATGCTGATATTTCTGTTGATGTGTGTGCATGTGAGGGTGTGTGCATGTGAGGGTGTGTGTGTGTGTGTGTTGGCACCTGAAATACGTCTGTTTATGTGTGTCAGCACCCCGTCAAACTACCAGATGGCAATCGCTCCTAATCATGGTTGCGTTATTAAAGTAGTAAATCCCCCAGCTTCATAAGAAAAAAATCATACTCAGAGTGGCAGTCTTCCAGTTTGTTAACATTTCAAATTCAGGGACAAACAGGGACACAAACACACTAAATTAATGTCCCAACCACACTGCAATTAGCTCAGTGAACGAAAAACCAACAATCATCCTGGGACTCGCGGGCAGAACAAAAAGGTGTCAAGTGGGAATCCACAAAAACATCTAATTACAGCATCCAATTAGAAGCACAATCATGCCCCGTGTCACTGCTTCAATATATACAATTGCCTTTCACAGTCTCATCATTATACAGAAGTCTAATTCTCATCAGTCTTTGTGGCCCCCTGCCAATGTCTCACTCAGTGGGGAGAGTTATTACAGCACTAAAGCAAAAATTTCTTCGAGGCATCATGAAGAAACTTTTGTATCACACTAGCAGTTGTACTTTGTTCTGTGTAGCAAAGGCTTTGGGTTCTTTTTCAGATTTATGATTTCAGTGGAAGTTATTGTTTATACTGAGCTCAGAGGTTTTTAAACATGATATTCAGTCAGTCCTCTTGAGATATCCTGGCAGCAAGTGAAGAGATTCACAAACACTTCTGCTTTGTTCCAATTTCAGTGCAGCATAATCCTTTTTTCCCGTGTTTGGTTGAAAATAAAATGCTGCTGAGCTTCAGAATATAAATAGTCAAAGAGAAGGGCTTCTTCTCAACCCTGTCACATTAAAAAAATCCCTGCAAAAAGTTGCTGATCTTGTGTAAACATTGCTGTTCCCCTCCTTCGTTGGCTTTTTTCAGTTTAACAAATGAGACAGTTGAATGTTCAGGTAAGGATGAATATTCTATCTTAGCAAATGTGTTTGTTTAAAAACAGCAGATCCAAAAGAGAAAGTAATCAGACTTTCACACTCGCCAGGCTTTTCTTCCATTACTGTGAACTGAATGGGCCAGACTCAAACTGCCTGTACAACAACCATAAAACCTGAGCCAGCAGCAAGCAAGTGGTTCAAATAGCTTTGTATTGTGTGGTGTGTGAGGAAAAGGCACTGAAGAGGGAAAGCATGAGTTGTGTTTACAACAGCTCCCAGAGACTTAGGTAGAAAAGAGGAACAATGGCAGTTCCTCAGGGATTCTGCTCACTGGAAAGGTAGAACAAACACAACTCAGGATTCTGGCCTTTAAGCATTAATTGACTGTTTTAGGGAGGGGAGGAGGTTCAGTACATATGCAAATGTACCACAAACTGTACAGAAGGAAGACATAAAATAAAATAGTTAAAATTTAGGATTATAAGAATAAAACGCAGACGATTCAACGTAAGAGTAAATTTAAAGTGTTTATTCCCAATCTATAGGGCAATTTGCCCTTCGTCAATTCATACCCATGTTTACTTCGGGGTAATTCTTGTTTTAATTTTTTACCTTTAAACAAACTTTTTTGTACCTATGAAGTTAGACCATTACTGTCTTCCTTTGTAATGAAGAAATTATCATAAACGCTAGAGAAAATATGTGCCAAAATTTCATTAATAAGATATCACTTTCGTTAAACATTATATTACAGATTTCCAATCATTGTTGTTCTGATCTCTGTGGGTCCCAAATGACTCTAATGAAAAATAATACATTATGACTCCTGATTAAACTGTATTTACTCCCCACCCTTCAACACACCTTTGACCTTCCATTGTTAGTGCTGAGTTGTACAACAAACTCAGCATTGTCATATTTGTGACATCAAATATAATTTCATAGATATTAAAGATTATGGGTTGAATGTCAAGCACCTCATTACCCAATTCAAACAAAAATGGTTTCAGTTGTTTGTGCTCGAGTTGTGCTGCAACAGCTATGTCACAAGCTTTCATGTTTCCTGGTTGCTGTTACTCTTTCCAGTGAAATAAAGCTCATTTAGAGGCTTGAATGTTACATGTGTATTTCAAAGAAAAAAAAAAGAAAACAAACTAATAGAGGAAGTTTGTTGTCATTTTTAAAGAATCACATTTTTAATTCTACTTTGAAACCAGTATGAAACTTTCTGCGGTGGGTGGCCCCATTTCATACAGAAAAGTTAGACAAAAATGAAGATAATTGCAAAGGTATGAAATGATGTAGGTGCTCAATGACTAACATTGCAATGACCAATGAGTCAATTTGACAAGTTTGGCCATTTTCCACTTCTTTAAGATTTGACCTTATTGGTAAGTGAGCCCTAAAGAGATGGTGACGCACAGATGGTGAGTCTAGACACAGTTTTTCAAAAAATAGTAGTTATTCTCTAGACAGCTTTCAAGGGTGATTTCTCAGATTGCTCTGAGTCATCTAATCCTCCACAGATAGGTCTGAATATATGACGCATATCGGAAAAGGGCTCTGATAGATCTGCTGAGTTGTGGGAACTATTTGGTGTAGATCTTTTTTTTTTTATTCCAAAAGGAAAGTTCAGACAATTCCAAGCAGGATGGATGCTTGGAATTGCATGCATCATGCTTGATGGATGATGGATGCATCCGTCAAGCATCCGTCTTTATTAGTTTGATGAAATGTTTGGTTTTTGTTTTCTTATCTGCTGAACTTTGGATTGGTTGTTACCTGGGTTTTGCGATTTTGGGTTCTTATGATTTGTTCTGCTGTGTTATTCTATTGTCTACTGTTTATTTAGTTCATTTACTGTATTTCCCTTGTGTTTTTTTGTACTGTTTACTTCTTTTTGGCCTTTTCCCTTCAGTCCCTTAGCTCATCTTGTCCGACAACTACAGATCACTCAGTAGATAAAAATCACTTTACATTGTTCCAGTAATCACCCTCCTGGTATTTATACACACTGTTTCTTCTCACTCTTTGCTAGATCCATTCTCTTTTGCTCAGAGCAGTTTTTCTTCTTCTTACAGCCTTCAGTTTTTCCACATCTGTGTTTTTCCATTGTGAACCTGCACAAAACATGGCAATGTTAATACAAAAATCAAATTTCCTACTTCTAAGGAGGAACACTTTCTTAACATTTTTAAACTGCTTCTGAGAAATATTTATCTGGACCCTTTAAATAGATTATTTTTTTTGGCTAATATTTTAGCCAAAAAAACAGAGCATTTTAGAAGAGCATCTTTTAGCTTATAAGACATTTGACTACTCATTCAGGCATTAAATACCTAAACAAATGATGAACCTGTGTCCACACATAACAGACTTTTGAATAATATAATCTAGTCTAATTAAAACAATAATTTTCTAATTTTCCTATTCAGTTGTAGTCAGCGCTGTACCCCACAACAGATTTACCTTTTCTAAGTGAAGAAGCTAAAAACATAATTATTAAAGAAAGACTGTACAAGGAAGCCACAAGCTGCCCAGTCATGATGCCCATATAGACCACCAAATTCAAGCTTCTACTGATAAAACTAGAGCTACCAAGGAAGAAACAGAGAGTATATAAAATTCACCCATGATTACAGCATAAAAGATTTTTGTGGGAGATGAGAGGGCTCCCACAATAAATAATTGACAATAATGCAAAGAATTAGAATAACTGTGGATTCCTGTTAAAAAAATATGCTCAGGATCATTTGACATTTATTAAGAATGTTTTTTTCAACCCTCTACTTTCATGTCAAATTTGTTAATGTTGAAAAAAAAAAAAAGCAAAGAGCAATAACGACAACAGCGCATCATTACCAGAAGAGATAATGTGATCTAATTACTCCTGAAACAACAGAGGAGTTATTACCAAATGGCTTTGTCATCCTTATAACATCAAATTTGTCTCTGCTAAGCCCAAGGAATTTCATTTGCATAGCCAAGCCTCAATGTTAAACACGCCCTCGAGTCGTTATCTCCTGTCCCACGTGAAATATGAAATTGGAAAGATCAGCACTGGTTCCCAGAAATCAGTCATTGGACTGCTGTCTTTTTCCAGAGCTTTGTTTCAGCATTTACTGGAGGAGATTAGACACGCTTTGCGCTGTGACTGAAAGAGGGTTTACAGAAAAAAAGAGAAAAAAAAACACTCCATTCTCTCTTTATGGGAAGAACAATTTGAGGCAAGTCATAATGAACAATAGTATAATATTTCAAAAATAATGTCACTGCAGTTTATACAGTTTCTTTTAACACTTATATGAGAAAGAGAAACATGAAAAAAGCCAAAAACTATATATTTTATATTTCAGCCAAGTACAAACTTCCCTTCACTTTCCCATAAGAATGATATGTTTAAACTAGATGCAGGAAATTTAGCTTAGTTCAGTTTAGTTATCTAAATAAGAACAATCAAATATTCTAACATATGAAATATGTTATGATAACTTTGTGATATTTAAGGACATGTGGATATTTGTCATCAGTAGTAGCAAAGCTAAAAAAATTCAAGTAATAAATAAGCAACTGAATACCAACTGTGAATGATAGAGTTAGAAGGGTCACAGTCTTTGGATGCTCTGCAGCTGCAAAATCTGCTCAGCTCAGCATCATACAATCCAGCATGAATACTACAGTGTATCAGAGGGTTATTGAGGAATAAATGAGATCATCTGAAAAAAAACCCCAAACAAAACAAAACAAAACAAAAAAATAAACAGAGCCTCAGTAGAACTGGGCCCTGCAACATGACAATGACTCAAAAAATCAACCAAGAAGGACTGGTTGAGATTTAAGAAATGCAAAATTCTGGAATAGCCGAGTTTAAGTCCAGATTGACTCACAGCCAAAAGTGAAGATTAGAGAAAACCTTCCTATGACTAATCTCAGAAACTGTTATATGATCTCGAAGCATCTCACTGAAAATAATTTAATCAAAAGAAATAACACTAGCTATAGAGGAATGGGGTGTCCTTACTTTTTCCCCTACTGTAAAACATGGTGGTGATATGTTTTAACAAGTGACCCCAGGTTTACTTTTGATAAAAGTGCTTGTAAATAAATCAGTTTTTGGCCAAAATGAAAAAAGAACATTGATATGTGAATATTTCATAATAAAGAACTGAATATTTAATAAAGTTCACTATTTTAATCATAATTATATTATAGCAAATATAGTTTTTGAGAAGCTTTTTAAGGCATGGCTTCTCTTCCACTAAGTCAGTGTCCATGAAATCAGAGCAGCAGTAGTGTAATCAAATACAATACAACCTCCACCCCACACACACTGTAAGCAGATGCAATATGGAGTCACTGATATATTATTGTGGACTTGCAGAGGTCGTCAGCAGTGATTCACAGAGGATAAAATAAAACCTCACAAAATGGCCTCCTTTACAACATCATTTATCCTCCAGTTAGATGTTCTGGCTCTTTATTTTCTGCAACATAGAAATTTGCAAATTATTTTCTGGCAAATTATTTTGTAAAGGTGCCAAATTCCTGGGAATACTTGTCCAACTGAATCTAAATGGTATTTTTTTTTTTTTTTTTTTCAGAAGTAACACACCAGAACATAGCCCAGTTATTTTTCAGCTCATTCTCTAAATAGATGTGGGTCTGAACTAAAACAGAAATCAAAGAGCCACATGATCAACGTGAAGATGGGAATCAGTCATGCAAACCCTCTACAGACAAGACAAATTCTTATGTGTTCCATAAACTTAGGAGAAACGTAAAACTTAATTAATTTTATGAATTCTTGTTTTGAGATGGGACATTTTTTACACATCGATGCTGTGATATTAATGAACTCTTGCTGATATGCTACAAGATCAGTTAGACATAAAGATATTAAATGTAATATTTTCCATTACAAGCATGTTGCATAGCATTATTTTGCACAAAAAAAAATTACCCTTCTGTTACAATTTCTTTATATTTCACTTCCTCGCAACCATTTTGATTGTATTTTAAGGGATCTTAAATTGTAGTTCTTCCTGCTCTCCAAACGTCTGGTACCAAATCAAATGTGGAGCCATGACACACTCCCCTGTGTGTGTTGACTCTTGAAGAACTGACTTTGACTGCCGTCCACACCTTGCGAATTTCTCTCATGTTCTTCTATTGACTGTGATTCACAATTCTTTTTAACTCTGGACTTTTCTCTGCTGCTTATAAACATTTTTTCTGCCAAATTTTTCCTTCAACTAAACTTCCCGTTAATATGTTTGCAGTTCTCTGTTAACAGCCAGCTTTTTTCTTTATTTAGCATGAACTTTAAGAAAGGCTGGTGAGCCACAAAAATTGCATTTCTTTATTAAAAATCCACTCATCCTTCCACTCAACTTGTCATTAAAATGTTTGAATATAGTGGGACTCTACTTGCAATCTATGTTTCCTGGACTGCTATCAGAACAATCAGTCACTTTTCAAAGTGTGGATCCTAAAATAGCATTTCTGTGTTTTTTTATTTTATTTTACAAGAACTTTTTGTGTCTTGATTAAAAAAACGAAAACAAAACAAACAAAAAAAAAGAATACGGAAACTTAAGAGAAATGAATACCAAATATGCCATTTTATTTTTTTTATTTGTTTGAAACTTGAAATATTAAAACAAAGACATTTTTTTTCTCTCTTTCTTTTGTCAAAATCTCTCTTTCGATGCTTCTGCGTCTCAATTGGTCCACACTCCTCCTCTGCTGAGGCTGAGGGAGGGCGCAGGAGGAAGAGGAGGAACCGGAGGAGGGAAGATCCCACTTTCAGATGAATTTGAGTCGCGAAAGCAGCGAACCTCCCGTCAAATCCTGAAGCACTTCGATTAGGAAGGATGGCTTGAAGAGACAGACAGCTGGGACAAAAGGTAACTTCCTGGATTTTTCGCACCACTTTTCGTTACAGTTTGGGTGAAAAAAGTGGACAAGCCTGAAATCTTTTCAGGATGTGAATGATTTCAACTGTAGCATTTAAATGTAGAAAAAAGAGAAGAAAACAAACAGAGGCAGAGAGTGGACTTCCTGCAAGGACCCATCCGAGTTTAGGACGGCGATAAACAACCGCTGGACCGGAATTAATTAAATGTCTTGACTGGGTGACAGCTGCTCTCATCCGGAAACAGGGCGCGAGAGGCGTCGGGATTCCCTTTGTCCCCACGTGAGCTGAGAACAAGACACGAGGTATTGATTTAATGTGATGATTTCCCGCTATTCGAAATAGTTGCAGCCTGGACACCGTTTCTGTTATCCAGTCTCATTTAAATATTATTCCAGTTTTACTTAAACAGGCACCTGTAATGCAGCTATTGTCTCACTTTTGATTTCTGTTTTTACTTGACATTAATTCTGGCATAAAAATTATGCTCACTGACAGGTGAAGTAACTCACACTGATTGCCTCTTCATGTTTTATAAGAAGGAAGTGGACAGTTTGTTCCCAATGTTGATGTATTATAAGCAGGAAAAATAGGTGAGATTAAGGATTTGAGTTTGTCCAGGTTTTGATAACTGGGTCAGAGCATTTGCAAATCTGCAGCTCTTCAAGAGGTCAGTACATACTGAAAGTGCTTCCAGGAAGGCACAGTTGTGAAAAGGCTCTTAAGCAGCTGATCAGATACTGTATTTGAAACACTGAAGAAGTTAATCCTAGTTCTGATTGAAATTGTCAAGAGTGCTCAGTGCAGCAGTTTTTTAAACTCATGAGTCAGGGTGCCCATTTTTACTTCTGTTCACTGCCAAAAGAACTAAAAATGGGCATTTCAAAAGCAAGACTGCTGACCGATTCAGGAAGGTAGCCTTGCCTCGTTCATCACACAGGTGTGTTTAACTCACCTGGGTAAAACACCAGAGCGCACTATTGTTGCAGACCACGTACATCTGTCATTGGAAGGGCATTCCCCAGTTGCTGTTGCTTCTTTTCAGCAGGACGATGTGACATACCAAAAAGCATAAAAGCTTCAGGAATGGTTTGAGGAGCACATTTCATTCGAGGTCTTGACTTGGCCTCTGTATTCAACCAGAAATCACTCTTATTGACAAGTACGTCAGATTTATGGAGGCTCCACCCCAGCAACAGAGAGGCCATATTGGTTACTAAGATCTTGTTGGATTACCTTTAACTCCATCCCTTAATGGGCCAAGGGTGTTTTAATTGCAAAATAGGAGGCAACACAGTAGACATGTGGTCATAATGACATGCTGGATCTCTGTACATTACCTGAAACTTGCTGCTTAGCCCCAGGAGTGCACACAGATCCTGGCATACCATTGAAACAAATATCCCTGATATTATACAAATATATATATCCCTGATTTATTCCTGATTTGCCTCTTTAAAGTTCCTAGGAGCTGAATGGTCCACTTTTGCATGAGGATTATCATCTTATTGCAAATTTCCAAAACATTTGTCTACTCTCAACAATGACTACATTACCAGCGTTATGCTAGTTATTAACTTCTCTAACAGACCTCTGGCACCTAAAGATTATTTTAAGTATATATGGTCTTATTGTTAAACTAATGACAAGCTCTGCAAGGCAAAAAGCAATGTTGGCTTGAATTTATTTGAGGCTGCAAATAACATCAAACACAGAGCTTGTTTGTATGCAGACCATAAACACAAATGGAGAACCTTTTGGAATAGGGACTCCTCTTGTCAGAGAGGAGCTTGGGGAGTCCCACAAGTGAAGGATCCAAAGCAGCAGGCTCCTCTGCTTTGTGAATAAAAGTGTAAAACAGTAGAAAATCAATTGGCTGAAGGGCGTAATGCCAGGTGTACTTCCTGTCTCTGCTGACTTTTTTTCTTTCTATCCTCGCTTCCTCACATAACCTCTTATACCACTGTGCAGCTCTGATCCTTCACTCTGTAGATGCCCTGAAACTTTGCTTTCTTCATGGTCTCCTCTTATCACAACATGTTTTATCTGTCAGCTTCCCCTTTTTTTTATCTTACTCTAAGTCAGTCATGGAAAAATAACCGTGTGGCTGTTAGTTTGTATGACTTTCTACAGATGAAGTTCAGAATCTATTGATCTGTTGGCTGCACTCAATGTTTAAATGCGGAAACGCATCGATCCATGTTGTTACTGAATAGGTACCAACTCACTCAGACCCTGAGCACTTCAGCAAATCCACCCATCTGTGTCCAGATTGACTTGCACTAATTACAGACTTTAAATTGGCATCATTTTGCTGCTGAAATTAGTCGCACTGAACCACAGTCAGACTGTAATTAAACTGTCTATTGTGTCCAATAAATGTATGCACATTTTCTGGGGGTGGTACTCTGCACAGAAACCTCTTGTATGTTAAAAAATTATACATTTTGTTATTTCTCACTCTATGTTCTTGCTAGTCAGTTAGCATGCTCATAGTATTATACAGAAAGATTAATTACGAGACTCAAAATATTGACTAAACCTCAGTTTCAGTTTTTATTTTCATTTTTACATATTTTGGAAGTATTTTTTTCCTGGAATTTCTTGATAAATGTGCAGCTTTTAAATCATATTCAAACTTCTCATCAGCATAGTCGAAACAGCATATTTGCTTTGTTAACATTTCCAGGTTGCGTGGGACTGCTTCAGTCCCGTACCACTCTGTACCTCGATGTGAATCACTGCCAGAACAACAACTTCTTAGTTTAAGATTAGGTAACTGAAAGAAAATGTAAAATGATGTAAAAATGAAAATATTTTTCTTATATAATGTGATTCAGACTAAGATTCTGAAGGAGACATATCACCAGAAGACAGGATTTCAAGTAAACGAGCAACAGGCTTTGGATTCTGCAGCATCACCTACATCTTGTGGTGAAAGCATTAATACCTCTGGGACTATTTTAAATTTTGTCTCATTATACCTACAAACTTTCTGTGATAAAGATCAACATAAAGTAGTGTATATTTGTGAGGAGAATGATACATAGTTTCAAAACATTGTTACAAGCAAAACTATGAAAGGGGTGGCATGTATATTTATCTTCACCCCTACACCTGCCCAAACTAATGTGAATCTGGTTTTGTAAGTCAAGCCCGCAACCCAGTCTTCCCAAAGACCAGTCGCCTGCAAAAGATCCCAGAAGCAGAACAATCCAACACTAAAAACTGGGAGCATATATAAAATTGCCAGTTTTGGTTACTCTATCTCATGGTGCTGTTTTTCTTTCAGTTCACTTGTGTCACTAAGGTTTTTTTTAATTTCAGGTTATTTTAACAAATGCAAATGATCCTATGTCCAACAACTACCAATCAAGGAATGGGGTCCCTTTTCTGAAAGAATCCTAAGACTAAAAGTAGTTCCTAATGATGTCATTTTAGGGAAATTGTTAGAATTTCCCCAGAATTTTGGTAAGCAAAAAAGTAATTCACAAAACACTTTAGGATGCATTCACACCAGGTCTATTTGGTCTGCTTTGATCAAACTCTAGTTCATTTGCCTAGAAAGTCCGGTTCGTTTGGGGAATTCAGAGAAGTGTGAATGCGCAATTGAACTCTGATGTGGACCAAAAAAGTGAACTCTTATCCACCTAAAAACCTACAGTAAGTCTCAGTTTGGTTGAAGTTAACTCTGGCATGGTTCAAATGCATATGTTAATGCCAAACAGCCCGCATCAAAAGCAGGAAGTGAATTGCAATGCAGGACATTCTGGGTAAATACAACAAAAACAGATGTATGTGTGTGTCTACCGCTAGCAGAAGAAATGATAAAGAAAAGAAGAGAAAACCTAAAACTGCTAAAATCTGACATCATTCCATATTTTACATTTCATAGAGAAGACAGTTGAGCTCATGTCTTCTTCAGAGGTTTTAATGTAATTTCCTTCACTGATCCTTGGTGCAGCGCCACCACAGGTGAAGGGGGATTTACCTAAGTTCACGTGGGGTCAGTCTAACCCAGGGGTGCCCAAAGTTGGTCCTCGAGGGCCGGCATCCTGCATGTTTTAGTTCTGTCCCTGGTTTAACGCACCTGG
>CAEFZX010002064.1:0-55465 GCA_903066825.1 Alfaro cultratus | reverse complement strand
CCCTTGATTACTCCCAGGTGTGTCTCGTTCCCTGATTACCTCTTGTGTATTTAATGTCACCTGTGTCTCTTCGTCTCTGTCGGGTCCTTGTCTATTACCGTCAGTTGATGTCGTTGTTTACCGTCACTTGTTGCTCCTGTCCTTCGTATGCCCGGTGCTACCGGCGTCGAGCCCCGGCTTCCGCTCGGCCGTGCTGCCCGGTGTCTGGACTTATTGTGGACTGTCATATAGAACCAGATTCATCATTAAAATACATAACTTCTTCTTACCTGGGTCTCCTGGCGTCCTGCCTCACCACCTCACACACCGTTTTATGACACTACTTGTGTGTGTGTGTGTGTGTGTGGGGGGGGGGGGAGGGACAGTTTCACATCAGTTATAAAGACTATTGAATACCAGAATAGACATAAAAATTAAGGAAATGATATCTTTTTTTCAGTATGTATGATTTATAATTACACAATATAGTTCAAGTTAGTTGAAGTTTTCCACTAATAATTACTGTTTTTATTAATTTCAGTTAATAAAAATGTTCTCTCAATTTCACTTTTTGTCATTTCATTAGTCTTAGTTAACTGTAACAACCTTGGTTGTGAAACAGTTTAGAAAGTGCTCTCAGGACAACTTGCTGCTTCGAAAGCTTTACTGATCTGAAGACACCTCAGCTGAGGGGCCAAATGGCTGACGTGGTGGTTGGCATGGTTACCTTGCATTATGTTGGCCTTTCTTCAGAGAGTTGTCACATCTTTTCTATGCCTGGGCTATCCCTTGTGTCTCTGTTCTCTCCTGTGATTGATTGATGGAGATAAAAGAGACAAATGGTGAAGTCGAGTCATATAGTGAATAGTGTGTGTGGTTCATGTATGTTTTATGTGCATGATATTATGTGTTATTTTCATCTACAAGTCTAGGAGTACCCTAACGTTTCAGATTCTGAGCCCCAAAATAACTTGTGATTTCAACTGTCAGGCACATTCCACAAGCTATACCAGTAAGTGTGATAACACAAACAGCATCAGCTGCCAGTGAATAGTTTTTTAACATTTATATGTACTGCTTATGATTTTTTTTGCAAGACAATAACATAAACATTCATTAAAATGCTATTTTTGCTAAAGGGACAGAAACCTGCACGCTCAGGCGTAAACGCAACAATGCTGCTGTCTACAACAATTATTCATGGCTTAACACTTGCAGAAAATGAACTGGTTAGATCAACGCGCCCACATGGCCACCCGAGAGTAGCAGGAGTGTGTTTACTCTGTAACAGAAGCTGAACAGTTTTAAATGAGAGATTACAAACCAATGTTGTCAAACACTTTTAAGTTACTTTCTCTTTCAAACCCTACCACAGTCACACTACCATCATCTGAGGACCTGCTTGTCTCTCAGGGTAGAAAAAGAAACCTTTCCATGTTCCCAGATTACTTGAACACACCACTGACACACAATTACAGATGACTACCCTCACTTGTTTCTGCTTTGAGATTTTAAGGCAGGGATGTCAAACTCCAGTCCTCAAGGGCAACTGTCCTGCAGTTATTAGATGTGCCAGAGGTACAAAACACTGAATGAAATGGCTTAATTACCTCCTCCTAATGACCTAACTATTCTATTCAGGTGTTGTGCAGCAGAGGAACATCTAAAAGTTTCAGGGCAGTGGCCCTCTAGGACTGGAGTTTGACAAGTGTGTTCTAGAGCTAGTGGGAGAAATGGCTTGTGGTTTTTTGCCAAAGACAAAAAAGAAATCTTACAACAGATAGAATCTGATGCTACTCAGTTGTTTTTTTTTTTTTTTTTACATTTTGTTAAAAAGGAAGTTGTGCCCTGTGGCCCCTGCTCCAACACATGCCAGGGGGAGGAACAGTTTTTTCAGAGGGTTTGGTTTGTTTGACACAATCCAGTGTGAAAGAGAACCACTCCAGCTAAAAATGTATCAAATGTTGCAACTTTAGTCCCCAATCGAACAGAGACTATTGGACTACCAGATGAGAAACCACCACTCCAGACACACTACAAAGTAAGTTCTGCTCAACTGCTTGTGTAACAGATCTTACTCTTTTGGTCATGATTCCTATGATCATGTGATGGTCAGAACATAGACCAATCAGTAAATCAAGAACTCAGCTCTTTCTTCACCAAGAAAGAATGCTCAATGGCATGCCATAAAACAATGACCTTTTACTAAAGGCACATCTTTTGCAATAATAAAAGGATAACAGTTTTATCAGCAATATTTGAACAAAGAGAGTGATGGCCAAGCTTCTAAACTCACCAGATCCATCAGTCGGAGGACCTGGAATCAAACTCCATGGATCAGAAGAGGCAGCTAACAAGTGTTCTGCATATGTGGGAACTCCTTGAAGACTTTTGGATTAGCTCCAGGTGACGACCACATGAGCCTGCCACACACAATTAACAATGTATAGGCCTGTTATGGAATCACAAGATGGCTACTTTGATGAACTCTCGATCAAAAACACATTTTCAAACTCTTACACTTCGTTTTGCTTACCACAAAATCCCATTACATTGTTTCAAATCTTGGATGTCTTCATATTGCATTACAATGTAGATGTTGACAAAATAATTTATGAAAAACAACAGCTTTCAGTGAGAAGCTATTGTGCAACTTCTAATGGCCCTATTAGGCTTTAAACAGCTGTTCACACATTTCTTTCTCCAAGCAGCATCACTGAGAAACTATCATTGCTCTATCCATTTCAGGCCTCAAATGCTGCAAATGTTATCCTTCATCAAGCCTGTCAGAGGACAAATCTCTGTCCAACTTCCAGCTCTCAACAGCCAATTAGCTTTCCACATTTTCCCAATTTACAGCAGATGTGAAAGTGTTTACTGAACATCTCTTTGACCTGACAACTTCAAAACAGTGAGACGAGATGAGAAGTTGATTATGGCTCTTCAAAGCCTGCCGGTTGTCTGTAATTTTCATAGGAAATACTAGAGAAACAAACATCTCAGTTGTTTGGAGAACAAGTCGGTCCAACTGGTTAGCTGTCAGCTATTTTCAGTTGTTTCTGTTTTCTTCTAATTATCACTATCTTACTGACTCATCATGGCAGAATTATAGAAGGAAGCAACCTGTCTGTAGCATCAGAAATAGAACCACTAAAGTTGATGAGGATGCCATGAACAGGAGGATGACCACTTATAATAAAGACCACTCAAATCTGCATCACTTAGAGATGAGTATATACATATAATCAAACTAGAACCACATCCACATAATTGCTCCAGTCCGTAATAGTCTAATGTTGCACCTACAGGATCCAACAAAGTCTATTTTAATTTTGTCTACACACAGCAAAGGGAGACACAGCAAACTTCATCCTCAATAGGTTGGAGTTACCAGGACAAACGGCTGGCTCTGCATGAGTTCATCAAGAAAATGAAGATTTGAATTCAGCCTGTGACATATAAGAGGAATTTCTATTATTAAAATAACAAAAAAAAACAAAAAAACAGTTAATCTCAACAGCTGTTTTTAAGGGTGCATTCGCACCAGGTCTGTTGGTTCCACTTTAATTGAACAGTAATTTGTTGAACTCTTGTTTATTTACCTAGAAAGTCTGGTTGGGTGTGTGTGAACGCGTAATCGACCTCTGATGTAAACCAAAAAAGCGGACGTTGGTCCATCTACAGACCTCAGTCTCAAGTTTGGTTGAAGTAAACTCTGGTGCGGTTCTAATACATATGTGAACTCCAAGCAGATCAGAGGCCGCTCCAAAAGCAGGAAGTGGATTACAGCGCTGGGCATTCTGTGTAAATACAACCAAAGGAAATGCGCGAGCCGGAGAAATGACTCAAAGTCTTTTACCAAATACAAAAGAGAAATCCTATAACCACTAAAATCTGATGCCACTAAACAGGATGCCTTGAAATATTGTCTCTGCTGTCCAGAAATGTAGATGTTAGCATACAGCAACAGCCATCAGTCAGAGGTCTCTTTAGATTTGTTGCAAGACTGACTGCTACTGGAGATCCTTCCTCCCCACAGTGTCGAGGTCCACGACTCTTAGAAAAGCTTAGATGAGTTGCAGCAACATTTAATATCACTTTGGGGTAAATAAAATACTTTTTAATTTGCATTCTAAATTGAATTTTTTAATAAATAAACAAATAAAATCTGATGAGATTATAGCAAGCTATGTTAAAAAAAAAGTTTCGAGCCTGAAGGTGGCTTTATGTAAGCATTCATTCCCTGATTGAAACTAAAACAAAAACAATTGTAAGTCTTCATCTTACCAATATATGAACCTCTTTTAATGTATCCTGCATGTCTGACCTAAGGTCAAGATTTTGACAAGTTAAACGGTTGGAAATATCTAAACTATTGCCTAAGGTCACATTGTGGAGGCAGCAGAGTGGGAGGAAAACAGCCATGCTGCGCATGTGGTAGAATAATGACTTTCTGCTAAAAAAAATTAAAATTTTAACCTAAAATCAATCAATTGGACTTCATCATTATGGAAATCGGATCGTTTCCAAATAGCTAATTCATTTAGATGCACAGATGGGGAAAAACAAGACAGACATCACAAAGTGGAGATGCAGAACTCTAGTACATATTGTTCAGTCAGATCCCTTTGTTGTATAATAAACTAGATTTAAAGTACTTTAATCATCCCATAACCAACCAAATGACTTCACTTATGCTCCTTGCAGAAATACTAAGACTCTCCGTGTCTTAGTAATGTTAAAATTATTGCTTTATGACAAACTATATATATACTGCAAATAAAACTTTTTTAGGCCCTTGTCCCTCAGAAACTGCTTGTGCTCTGTCACTCTGTCAGACTGCAAGTACTCCCACCGGTGAACAAGCTCCACTAATCCCTCACTGCCACATAATGGTAAAAGACACTCAATCTATATGTGTGTGCGCGTGTATGGGTGTGTGTGTTTTGTGTGCATGAAAGAAAAGGAGAGAGTGTGAGTCTCTGCCTGAAGACCATTGGGATTTCCCTTTTTAATTAATTCAGGATTTGTTTGGGGCACTAGGTCATAAATGGAGCGAGAAGCAGAGACATTTTCTCATGTAAAAGCATGAGGTGTGTGTGGCTAAATTTCAGCCCCGGCTCCAGACAAGTTTAACAGGGGGGGCATCGGCTTATTGGGGGGAGGGGCGTGAAATGAATCTACGTAGCAATAACAATATGACTTAAATAAATTAAAAAAAAGGTACAGTGCAGTAAAACTACTCTTATAAGTACCTTCCAAAATAGTTACTCAAGTGAATGTAACAACACTTTTGAAGACAGATAACATCAGCAGCCTTTGGGCTACTTGTGAACAAGCTCGAGGTGCTGTATTGTTATTAGCTGGTCATCATTTAGTTTACATTACCTGCATCCAACATTATTAACTCAGTTGGTTGTTTTGGGGGGAAAACTGTGCAAAGTACTTTGCGTTTTGCTGGTTTGCTGCCAGCGCAGGCATCTTAGCGCTCATGTTGCTTATAAAGGTGGCTCGGAAAATCAGGTTACGATGTGTTAACAACGGATTAAACAGTTTTAACTGCTGAAAAAAGTTACAGAGGACACAGACATGGGAAGTACGGAAGCCCCTTCTGTATCAAATCAATATAGGGATAAGGTAAAAACAACAAACAGAACTGTGGGAGGGGGAAAGAAGAGGCTTTTTTAGGATGCTGTGATTATCTGTGTTCTGCTCGAATCACAGTTACAGGTGCATCAGAATACATTTGAATAATTTTGAAAAGCTAACTTATTTCAGTTATTTCAAAAAGTGAAACTCACAGACTGATTAATCACATGTTAATATGCATCAGCATAGCATTAGTTAGTTTTGATATTTATAGATCACAGTTAAAGAAAAACAAATTAAATCAGTTTTTAAGAAAGTTGAAATGCCAACAAAAATAGTATTTACTGCAGAAAGATTACGGCCTACGTAAAGACAAGGTGTCAATATCAGTGACAAGGAGAGTAAGTCATAATAGATCTTCTCTAAAGAAGTTGGCTGATTGCAAAGTCCTGTATCTCAGCATAATAATGGAAAGCTGAGTGTTGTGATCTTGGTTTAGTGAGTTTGTATTTTGGTTATTTTTATCCCCCTGTGTCTTTATGTTCTCTTTTATTGGTTCCAGCTGTCTCCTGTTTGCTCATTATCCCCTGTGTATTTAGTCTCACCTGTGTGGTTCGTTCCTCTCTGCATCCTTGAGTCACTTGGTGTCACTTACCTGATTACCTCCTGTACCGACTCTCCGTGTCTTTGACTTTGTAAAAGGTTTTGACATTAAAAGCATTTTTATCTACTTCACCTCTTCTGTCCAAACATATCATGACACTGCGTGAAAGGGAAAAATTGTTTTGAATAAGCAAAAAGACGGCAGCTTTGAAGTAAGGCCAACTTCATAACTAACTCCAAATGAAAGTCTTTCCCAGGGAAGGGCTGCATGGCCCGGGTCAAGATCGGTTCTCGTTGTCGCAGTTGAATGATGAAAATGACGTATTTTTGTTCTCAGCCTCATGTCGTCTGCACCACCTCTGCATTCAAAACTATTGTGTGATTGGTCAAAATTTTGTGGGTGTGTTTGTTCAAGCAGAAAACAGTCCCAACTATTCAACTTCCGGGAGCTGGTTCTTCAGCCACAGAGCAAAATGGACAGACTAAAGGCCGTGATGAAGTGCTACTGCTCAGCAACCACATCAACCATTCAACTTCAACTCGACAACACTGGTTAGTAGTTTGTTTGTAAAATGCTTTGGTCTGACTTCAAAAGCAGAAACTAAAAAGTCATATTCACATTTCTTTTTTTAAGATATGCCTGATCTTCGTTAAAGAATTTCTTGTCATTAATAATAGATGCAACAGAAAAGTTTCTTTCGGTAAAAAGACTTTAAAAACAGGTAATTGTGCCTGTTTTTCACGCATTAAATCGAGAGCTTCTTAAGATAAAAAAATGTCTAAGTTGTAGTGGCTTAGAAAACACGTTTATTGCTGCTAGGACGGCCCAGGCAATGCCAGGACTAACTTTTATTGTAGGCCGGTGGATTCTGTCCAGCTAAAAGGAGCTCCAGCAGTTCTATCATTAGGAACGGATATAAATGCCAGTGGGTAGTTGCCAGCAAACCACCACAAACATGTTGACTGAAATGAGAACTTGGCACACTCACACACTTTTGTCCATAGTTACTGGCTATAATTGTGCGGTTAAAGTGGAAAGAGTGTGTGTTAAATGGAACATCAAGCTTTTTCCCCCCCCATCATTTCAACATTAACACAAATGAACTTGTTTTCATGCATGGATCTTCTGAGTTTTTATTTATTATTTGTTTATTTTTTTTAGTGAGCGTTTAGTGAGCTCTCACCGACCAATGTGGCCCCTTAATGTTGATACTGGTGATGGGTAAATTAGCGTCATGAAGCGTTTCGACTCCTAGCAACACTGTGTTGATACTGTGTCACTGAATACTGACACCTGCAGGACATTAAAAATCCCTACAGGCAACGTAGTTGACAGACTGATTTGATGACGTAGTCTATACAATAAGATTTAAGTCATTGTATATTATATATTGTATTATGTCATATCTTCAGTTAAATTCAAAATATATTTGATATTCTTCGATACAGTCAATTAATAATGTAAACATGTACCATAAAGTGAAAATTGAAGTGAACGTGTTTGGAATGAGATGCTTGTGGACTGTTTTTTTTTTCCCCCATAAATTTTCATTAAAAAAAATACGTTTTTCCAACATTTTGAAATTTTGTCTGTTATGCTTTTTTGACACAACTTCTCCTGCTGTAGAAACATTTAAGTAAACAATACATTTATATGAAATAATTTATAAAAAGCAACTGAGTAATTTGTAGAATGGCTGTATACCTGAGTTTATCCTAGGTGTATCTGGGACTTCATTCTGATGCCTGGCCCTATAATGCCTCAGCATTGAGGAGGTGGATTTATTTAAATAAGACAGTTCTGTCAAACATATGCAACACTTAACCTGCAGAACATAATATGAAAGTAAACTAAGAGTCAATTTCAGCTGAATTTGGATTTAGATAGATCAAGTAGAAACGAAAAAGAACCGGATGAAACAACAACGAAGTGATAACCAATACCTTATTTTCTGATGTGAGATCAAAATGGTCCCAAACTACAAAACCTTTTGTTTGCCTTGAGGCTCCATAGTTGATGCTGTACTGTAAAAGATCAAGAATTATTTTGGCAAATGCATCCCGTCGACAGATTCACTTCCTTATAAACCCAGTTTGGGCCTCAGTGTCATTTTGAAACAGTTCCTGTATCGGTCACATGACTTGCTGAGAGCAACACGTGCACCGACACGGGGTTTTGTCTACGGGCTTGATGCATGCGCCGATGCATCGGTGTTGCCAGACCCATCACTAATTGATGCTAGTTATAGAATCGGTGTGTGTTAGTGTTAGTGATGTGCTATTTGTTATGTTAACATGAGTCGGCAAACAAGAATTTTAAAACTTTTTTTTATGTGAATATGTGAAAGAAGTGTGTGTGTTTATAATATTGTAAATGATTCATCAACAGATGAAATATGGAGTTTAGCTATTTGCTATAACCTGGCCTGTTCATGCTGGCTATAAAATGCTTCTCTTTTTGCATGAGATGTGAAAGTTGTTTGTGTTTTCAGAGAGAAAAATGTAGCCCATTAAGTCGGGAGTGAGAGTAATGCCTCGTATTGAGATGTTTTGAACTGAGCATGCAGGTGTGTGTGTGCATGCATCCTTGCATGTGTGTGGTTGACAGGAATGTGCTGGGTGCTGTAATTGAGAGATAAGATCGCAGCAGAGGGCTCGGGCGCTGACAGACACACAGAGGGGTGATGAGACCGAGGAAGGCGGTCCTCAATCGTACTCCTCCATTTCCAGTAGCTGCATCTGTCAGGTGTGCTCCCACTGACCCATTCCCAGTCCTGACAGCTTTCTGTGAAATTTCCATTGTGGCATTTTGCCCCTTCAGTCATAACTTGTCATACAACTAAATGTCTTTACCTTTAACCAGCAGACCTTCCTGTGCATTGCGTCAGTGCCATCTTATAGCACAAACAAGAAACTGTTACCTTCAGTTGATATAAAATGCTATATATAATATGACTTTAAAAACATTTGACTTCGATATTTAACACCTTTGCAGTTGGACCCCTGTCTCTTTAAAAATTTCAGCTCTTTCTGATGACTTCCCGCCTTCAGGAAGTCATTACAACATGACTCCTCTAACACTTTAACAGCGTTTTTAACAGTGTTTCACTGAGAAGTACCTCCTATAATGAGCTCAACTGATCCACAGTTTCACCAGGTGTTTGCTAATTGCTGCTGGCTAGTCTGAAGTAGCTGAATGGGGGAGGGCTGCACTGTGAGGAGGAAGCTCTGAAGCTTAGAAACTGCAGGTCTGAGGAGGAGCTGTGTCTCGAAGGCAGGACTAGGTCTAACCAGGTGATTTGCCCAGCTGAATGGTTGCCATGGGAGATTAAAGGATTTCTCAAACATGCATGAAAGAATCTCGGCAACACTTGAGAGATGATTTTAATGAGGGAATAACATAACATGATATAAAGCTCAAAAAAGTTGAATGAATCAGAAGTTGGAAAAATGTATGGAATGAAATGTTCAATGAGAGCTTTCTGTCCCTGATGCCCCAGTAAATATCAAATATTTCATTAAAGTTGCTAAAATAAATGCTGCAAAGATAAACAGAAACTAGAAAAATCAACATATGCACAATTTTGATGAGTTTGGAGAAATTTTCACTCTGAGTTTATTTCTTACAGCACATGAGACAGAAACCTCACAACAGACATTTAAATAATATAAAGGAAGTATACATTTTGGAAAAATATAATACATCAGTTTTTGTTTACATGTTTTGAAAAATGCCATTTTTTTAGATTATCCTTCAAAAATCTAAAAAAACTAAAGTCTGGGGAAAATTCTTTAATTTTATTACACCAATCGTTTTTAATCACTGACCAGTTTTATGTACTTCCACTTGTATTTTGATGACTTTTCTTCAGTGATGGGCACCATGTCTTTGAGACAGGACTCCTTTCTATCATCATATTCATTCAATAGATGCCCCATCAGGATGAAATCAGGACTTTGACTTGGCTGCAACAAAACACTAATATTACTTCAAACAAACAAACAAAAAAATGTAGTAAAATTAAAAAATGACTTCAAACCTAATTTTCTAGGTGCAGCCAAGGCTTCTTAGGGGATCCGTCTTAGTGGCCTCAGGCTCTTTGCAGATGATGTGGTCCTACTGGCTTCATCATGTTGTGATCTACAGCTTTTATTGGAGGTTCGCAGCTCAGTGAGAAGCAGCTGCGATGAGGATCACCGCCTCTAAACCTGAGGCTGTGGTTTTTATGTGGAAAAGGGTGGAGTGTCTTCAAAGTGGAAAAGGTTCTACCCCAAGTAGAGGAGGTGAAGTAGTTTGGGGTCTCTTGTTCCCAAATGAGGGGAAAAATGGAGAAGCACTGGTGGTAAAACAGGTGCTGTACTAGTCTGTCTATGGTGAAGAGAGAGGTGAGACAGAAGGCGAAGCTCTTGATTTACTGGTTGATCTACATTCCTACCTTCATCTATGGTCATGAGCTTTGAATAGCGTATTATGGACATGAGCAACTCAATTGGGTTTCCTCCACAGGGAGTCTGGGCTCTCCCTTAGAGTCGGGGTAAGAAGCTCGATCATCCAGGAGGAACTCGGAGTAGAGCCGCTGCTTCGCTACGCCAAGAGGAGCCAGTGGAGGTGACTCGGGCATCTGGCTAAGATAGACGCCTCCCTGGTGAGGTGTTCCGGGCACGTCCCACCAGGGGAAGACCCAGGACACGCTGAAGGGATGATGTTTCTGGCCTGAACGCCTTGGGATTCCACTGGAGGAGTTGACCTAAAAGCTGGGGAAATCTGGCTCTCAGCAACTCGACCGCGGATAATAAGAGGAAGATGACGGATGGATGACTTTCCTTCTATTTCAGAAACATGCACTACGTGGTTTTGGTCTACGAAATAAAATTCCAATAAAATTTACTCAAGTTTGTGGTTTGAATGTGACAAAAAGTAAACAGTGGAAGAAGAACAGTGTATACATGCCCCAAACCAAATGCTGCAGAGTAATTTCACTGCAGTCCTGAACATTCTTTGTTCAAACGTCCCATCTCCATCTTCCACCATCAGTGACTTTAAACTGAAAGACTTCTCTCTTTATCTGTTGCGACGTTATCAGTGCCCTTTCTTTTCGTCGTCAGGGGCCTTTTTTTGTCTGTGCCAGCTGTTGTCGTGTGATGTAGACGAGCGTTTGACTGCAGCAAGTCTAACTTTTTTCAATGTGAGTGCTGCACAGCTGCCAAAGTTTGCTAAAGTTAATTGCATCAGTAGCTAATGTTGAACACGTGCAGAGAGCGTGCTCATTACAACAAGGCTCAAACCATTGTACTCTAGAACACACACAAGGAGAGTCGCTGTGAATACGATTTAATTTATCCGCTCGTTTTAAGGAGCAACTCCAGCCAAGACCTCTGTGTGCAGATGGGAAAAGCGGACGTGTGAACCGGAGTAATGGTTTTCCAAACTGCCAGCGTTCATGCGAGATGAGACTCGTCATAAGATCCAGAGGGGGAAAAAAGCATGAGGCGGGTTCCATGTTGAGCTGCTTCCAAGCTCACTTCACTTTCTTATTGGACTCGCAAGAGGCGGGAGTGTGCACACGCCCGAGTGTGCACACTCCTGTGTGCGCAGGTGCATGCGCGCACGCATGGGATCCAGCGGGACTGTTGAAGTTAATATGGCTCGGGTCAGGGACCTGGTGGGTTATGAAACTTAATTCTCCCCATAAAGCGACTCATTTCCACTGTGACACGGACGAGAACACAAGGAGGATGGAGGGAGAGAGAAAGTGAAGAAGGGGGTGGAGAGGGAGGAAGAAGAAAGAGAATAGCAATGCAACAGAGACACAACTGGGAATGAAGCTGAAAATTTTGAGTAGTAATCCTGGCAATCGATTAAAATGTGTAATCAGATTAGTAACTCTAGTGATGTGATTAATCATGATTAACAATTATGCTTGTCTTTGTGAGCTTGAAATGTAAAAATTAACGTTTTCAAAAACTGTTTACGAAAATATTTTGATGTCTCAAACCAAACATCAGTTTTCCAGATTTTTCTATTGAGGAAGGTTTATAAGAAGTCACTTTGTTTCAAAACGTAATTTAAAATTAACTATAAACTGATTGTGCTTCAGTGGAAGGATAATTAATCACAGCAATAAATAAGCTTCATACTGGTTTGGTTTTATGCTGTGGTTTTTAGATGAGCGCATCACTCCGACTCCTCGCTCATCTGTTCACTGCGTTTCTGACTCTGCATTGTTGATTGCGGTACAAGGCCATGTAACATGTTGCTGTAAAGTAGATAACCCTCCATGGGAGAGACACTTTTAGGTCAAATTAGGTCATGTGATCAAGTGTTAACACGTTTATGTCGGCAGCCATCATGTTGAGCAAAAAATTGTTTGGAAAAAAACCATGCAAGAAAGGAGAATGGGAATAGAAAAACTAAGTAGAACATAAATAAGTAAAGTAACTTGTTGAAAAAAGGAAAACAAAGAAGAAAGATTGTTAGTACAATCTTCATGACTTAAGACTAACCGTCTCAACGTACCTCATCCACAGTGCAGGAATCGGTTCTCATTGACGTGACAAAAATTGCGTCACTTTGTTCAGAGAGAGCGATCCACCTGCCAAACTCTAGTCCAGGCTCGGGTCGAACTATTTCGACAGAGCTCAAGTGTTATGTGATTGGCCAGACGTTTGTCACTGTGTCTTATGCACAGCAACATTTATTCATGTGTGATTTTAATTGCATTTTTTATTTAATCAAAACATTGCAATTGTGAAATTGTGTTTCTTTCAACATTAGCAACATATAGGCAAAGTTTTGCACACATTTGTAGTGGAAAGGCCGCGAGTGAAAATTCTTCTGAGCAAAAGTAACAGTCAAGGTTGAATGAGGAACACAGAATCATATGTGGGAGAGCGGAGGGCTCCGATGGAGGAATGCCAGCCCTAATCCGCATGCGAGAGCTGCAGCTCAGTGTCAGGTATCCGTCTGTGAATGGGCCTGTGTCACTGTGGTATCGCCACTACCAGGCCAGTCAGGGCACAGGAAGCTGGGAGAGAGAGAAACATGTCACGATGGCGCACCGGCAGGCAAACAGGAGGAACAAACATTGGAGATGGAGAGAAAGAAAGAGAGCGGCTGAGAAAGTCACATTAAATGCTGGCCTGGGCTGCCTGCCGGCCGGCTACGCCACTGTCTGTCATCAACACGGCTTCTGTGTCCTGAATGGGAGCCAATTTGTAGAGAATTTGTTCCCCTCCCGCTGATTTCTCCCACTCCAGTTCAGACTGGCTGACATTTTTATGCCTGGAGATTGTTATCACAACACCAGAGCCCAACACGCACCAGGTCTCCACCAAGCCGCAAGGCCTCACACAACGGCATTTCTATTAGGAGAATTTTTCCAAAGTATTGTTTTACTTTCTAAAATTGCCCCCCGGTCCCCAAAAAAACCAGCTGACTTGTTTGGTATGTTTGGTGAGTTTAGGGAAAATGCCAGCAACTGAGAGGCATCGTCCCAGAGTTCATGATTTTTATTTAATTTTAAACATCTCTTTGTTGATTTTAACAAAAGCAAATTAACTTAATAGCTGGTGTTCTCAAGGGAAAAGTAAAAACTAATTCCTTTAATCCATTGTAGAATTCCGCAGAATGGATGCAATACATCGCTTAGCTTCCAAAAAGCAAACATTGTTTGAGATAACAAAGACAGTTTATAATTGAATTAACAAAAAGGGATAATTTACATGGGGTGGAAGAAAGGTGCGCAAGCAAAACAGAGTTCAACAAAAAGAGCCAGTGGAGAACAATGACACCTGGGAGGGTAATTTACAGAGGAGGGATTTGAAATGACAAAAGAGCTAATTGAAGGTAAATGAATGTAGCTGAGGAAGGGAGAAGATGGATGCAAAGTTCTGAGTTTCATTTCTTGTGTCAAAGTACTGATCCTATCGGTCAAATATTTCTCCAATAAAAGGAAAAGAAGCTCTTTCAAATTATTACTTACCTTATAGTACTGGAGCATGTGCTTTTGAAAATACTTAAGTATTGAGTGCTATTAAAAATTTACATTTAACAGTACATTTCTCTTCATGCATTATTTATTCTGTCCTCACTCACATTCCACACAAGTACAAATTCTCAAAGGCTGTAGTTAGATACAGTAATCACGTACATTTTATTTACATTTTATTGGTTACAGCTTCACTCACGTCACTGCACGTTTTTTCAGCTGTCTGAGAGTTTGCCATATTCACACATTTGAGTTCAGTTACTATGGATAACAACCAGGACGTAAGAGAGACGTGTAAATGACACATAGTAAAATTTTCTGCATGTATGTGATATTTGATTGTGATATTTGAAAAATTCAAAGGATATCTGTTAGCATTTAATCTTGAAATGCACATCCATATCCTGTAGAATAACAAGCGTCATCTGTGTTTGACAAGTTTGGACAGCACACCTGAAGACTTAAATATGCCTGTCTAGGCTCCTAAGAGAGGAGGAATATTTGCATTCCAGTCATCATATGAACTGTGATCATTAAAAACAGAGAAATGCTGCTTGAGTACACAAGCTTGTCCTCTGATCCCAAACAGCTGCAGGCGAGGTGAGCCTAAAGCTGGTTATTTATAGACATAATGCAGCATAGAACTGCACAAAACAATGTTTTGGATTTGTACTAAAATCTTTTATTATTTTTATAATTGTGATAATAGTAATAATAGTAGTAGTAAAACGTCACAACCATATACACATAATGCATAACATGATTGGGGAAATTGCAACGACTCACTATTTAATAATTTGAATAATATAAAAAAATTTACAAAATAAAAAATTTACTAAAAATAACATTTAAAAATGTTAACATATTTTGACTGGATAAACAACATACATAACATAAAAAAATTAAAATAAGTAAATTTTAAAAAATCAATTAAAAAATATCAAAAAAATACAAATAATTTAATCCAATTTATACATAGAAATTTATGGGTGGAATATAATTACTACATATTTATATTTATATTATTAGGTGGAGGAATTTGCATAAAAGTATTTGATTCTCCTGATATGCAACCAAATGGTAATCTTACCAAAATCTTATAAGATTATAATTTTATTCTGGTAATATTATGTCTCTATTCTCAACATAATAATAATAAAAAATGTTTAGTCTTGCTTTGAAACTCTGCCATTCTTTTCAGATTACTTTTAGTTTAAAAAAAGAATAATTTCATTACAATTTTGCCACTTTGTGTTGGTCTTTCTGACCTGCCGTTTGTGGTGGCAAGATCAGACGTGAAGAAGCGCAGACATTTGCACAATGCGCTGTAAGTTAAACCGGATTGATGTGACTGTAGCTCCAGCTCTGGAAATCTATTTCTATTGGTAAATAATCTTTTACTCTTAGAATTCCGTAGTAAATTTCTCTCTATTGCGGTGCATGAAAAAGTCTGATTGACGTGGCAGCTCCACTGATTAATGCTCAGACTCTTGAAGCTGCCAAACACAGTGCAGCCCTCTAAGAAACTGTGTGTGTGGTACTAATTACACTCAGTCTGTCTACAAAACAGCTTCCCCATTTTTCACCTGCCTAACATGCATACCAGCCTGACACGCACAGCCAACCATCACCGGTGTGTCTTCTATTTTCTCCTCCTGGTCTTCTCCCTGTTTTGTGTGTGTGTGTGTGTGTTTTATTGACATTCTACTGATGGAGGGATGTCCATCTGATCCTCCTGCGGTCTTGGGTGTCCCTCAGCGTCGCTCACAACACATCCGTCATCCTAAAGCTGCCCTGCAGCCTCAAAACACACTCACGCACACCACCAGCATTCATACACAACTGCACAGATAAAATCACTCATCTTAACACAGACACCGTGGAAACATCACAACAATAACCCACACACGCACACACCCAAACACACGCATCCTTGCTAGTGTCGCTCTCCATCTGGATGGTGGGGAATGAGGCATAGGAAGGTGAACAAAGATGGATACACACACACACACTCACACATGCACGCACACACGCAAACTAAGCCTAAGGGAGATTCCTTCAGACTACAGCTCTACGTCCTGGGTGGCAAGATTCACACACACACACACACACACACACACACACACACACACACACACACACACACACACACACACACACACACACACTCAGTGAGCCTGGAGATGGAGGCACGGTGTCAGAGCAGGTGATTGATTAAACTGATACCAGGAACAAATCATGGACTGGTAGTAAACCGAAGCTGGAACTAGTAAAAGATCCATCATGTGAGTGCTACGTGTGGATGCATGCGCCTGGGTAGAGGGCTGGTAATTCCATCCGAAACCTGAGGGGTGACCTCAAAACACGTACTGACTACCCTTCACTCCCCTATCCCCGCCTCGCCTGAGGCCGCACACAACCCAAAACAGACACACACACACACTTAGTGAAGCCACATGCAGTTACAGCTAGCCTCCCTTCAGTCCACTTCTTGTCTGGTACAATGACCAAACATGCATCAGAATGAACATGTGCTGTACTTTTATCTGCACATAAATTCAGTTTGCCAGTGGTTGTGAACTGTAGATCCATAAATACACAGAATTAACAGACTTTTCAAAAATATTAACAAAATCACTTTTACGATTCATTCACTCCAGCCCTGTTCAGTCCACTTTCATCAAACTCTGGACCATCTGCATAGAAAGTCTGATTCACTTGGGTAGGTGTGATTGTATAATCAAACTCTGATATGTACCAAAAAAACTAACTTTGGTCCACCTACAAACTTCAGTCTCTGTACAATTGAAGTGAACTCTGCTGCATGGACTATAGTGCCGGGCATTCTGGGTAAAAACAACCAAAACAACCATTTCTCCCACTGCGCCAGCAGGAGAAATGGCTCGTGGTCTTTTACCAAAAACAAAAGAGAACTCCTACAACAGCTAAACTCTGATGCAACTCCATTTTGTTTCCATCTGGTGAAGAAGGAAGTTGCTCCCAGTGTCTTCAGAGGTTT
Source organism: Alfaro cultratus (assembly GCA_903066825.1). NCBI lineage: Eukaryota > Metazoa > Chordata > Actinopteri > Cyprinodontiformes > Poeciliidae > Alfaro > Alfaro cultratus. Next base: position 38,287 of record CAEFZX010002064.1, on the reverse strand, counting down.
TCGTGTCATTTCCTTCAGTGGTTCTTGGTGCAGCGCCTCCACAGACGAGGAGGGGAGCAGGTGGTTCTTTTGAGACAGTACTGCAGCAGCGTGGTTCAAATCCCTTAATTTATTATTCTCATTTGAACACTATCACATATAAAACATAGAGATAAGTAAGGTTTTCATTTCTTTGTACAACTTTGTCTTATGTGTGCTTTTAACTACAATGTTGTATCTCTTTAGCAAACTGTGCTACACAGAACTGCAGAACGGACTCCATGTATTAAATAGTATCACACTGATTAGCTTTGGTTTTAAAAACTGCTTTCAAGCATTTGAAAAATCTTCCATAGTTCCACTAAAAACTGCACAAAATACCATAAATAATGACACCAGGAGGCAAACAAGTGAACCTTCACTGGGGAGTGTCTGTAATTCTCATGTTGCTGGACTGCCTTTATCACGCTGAGATTTTAATCACTTGTTGTTGATTCAAGCCTTTGTGTCTTTCATCCCTGACACTTGCGCTGATACCTTTGGTAAGCTGCGCTGCGACGTCTGACTCCATGTGTGGAAGAACTGTTTGCTTTAGGATTGAGGCTGGATTAGTGAAATTGAGACAAAACAAACTAGGCACAAATGTTGACACCATTTTGACTCCTCTACATCTCAGGAACTCATTTAGAAAAAAAAACGTGACATAACATGTGAAATAACAATGTGTAATAGAAAGTTATGTTATTTATAAGGCCGATTAGAGAACAAACAAAAAAAATCCAATACCTACGAAACTTGCCAGTGTTGACATGAATACTCAACGCTAATTTTAAAAATCGAACGGTGAAAATAGTTATTGCAAAACAACCGTTATACAATAACTTTATTTACAATATTATTCACTATATTGCAATTGTTAGCACAGAGATATAAATAGCTGTATATGGAGGAGTGAATGCTGCAAGTCAATGACTCAATACAATCTGCTGAATTTCCCTAGAAAACTTTTTACACTTGAGCGTGATGCACTGTCTGATAATTAGGATCAATTGGAGTGTGTGTGTGTGTGTGTGTGATTGAATTAAAATGACTATTTTAAAAAGTGATGCTGACACCCCACCCACATCAAAGAAATCCAGCAAATATTCTGAGTGGTTAGTGCTCCGTTTGTGCAGGTTTGTGCCGTTAAAACTGTTGTTTGTGAAGCCTTCCCTTATGAGTCATTAAAAGTTATAATTTTAGCCGATGACGTCACCATCCCCCCATTTTGCTCCAAAACAAACCAAAGTGGGCTACTTCGTTAGTGCTCCATTTGTGCCGTTAAAACTACCGCAGCAAAGTTGTTTTCAAGTTGGATATTGGATATCTGTGCTCCGCGGAGTAAGAGGCACCTAGTTCAAGGTTGATCCGATTTATGAAAACTAATTTCGGCCAGCCATTCCCTCCTCAAGCCCTCGGAGGTTCACTTAGGAACTGTCAACAAATTTCCAAACCAAACACGCCTAAGAAACAAATGTAAATAGATATCTTGCCTTGTGACCAACTGACACAAAATTCATGCTGTTACATTAGATGCACTGTTCTCTAGTGAATTTTTAGTCATACTGAATATTTTTAATAATTGTAATATTAAAATGTATATATTTTTTCTTCAATAGTTTCCAAGTCATGTGCCCTATTGACTCAAACTCAGTGTGAAATTGTTCCTCTAGACTGGAGGGATGAAGTACACTCATTTTTATTGCATTTGAACCTCTTTGATATTATTTTACCAATTTTTGTCAAAATTTAGTATTTTTCTTCTATAGCTTCTGGGTCATGTGACCCATTCACACTAAATCAGTGTGAAATTGTTCTACTAGACTGTGAAGACGAGGCACACCTGGTTTTATTCCATACTACTACTTTTTTTTCTTCAATAGCTTCCCCATTTTAGATCTTTTTAAATTTTTTACACAATTTTGCATTTAACAAATACGATTGGTTTTTAATAGCTTACATGTCCCACAGACAAGTAATAAAATGTTTTAAAGGGAAAACTTTCTCATTTTAACAAGATGCAAATTTTATTAAAACAAGAAAAGCTTCTTGTTTTAAAAGGGATGAAAAAAAATGTTATGACAGAATGCATAACTCATTAATACTAAAATTATTTTCTCTTTTAAATAAAAAGGGTTATAACAGTATACAGCAACACCCATTTGGGAGTTTTAGAACTATAAGAAACAGGGTGAGAAGAAGAAAAGTCAGAGCAAAAAGTCCCAAGAAAAATCTTGACACGAGTTGTTTGTGTGTCAGTAACTGAAAAACTCAAACGATTAATGAGTTGGACAAGAACCTGTTTTTTGTGGCTAGTTAAAGACAAGTCATTATCTACAAAAAACCTCAATTCATCCCAGCTTAGTTCAATTCATAACAAAAAACACCACAAAACACAAAGAAAACTCCATTTAGTTCATATACAGAAATACACAATCAATTCAAACCAATCATACAGACAGACTCAAACTCAGGTACATATGTATATAGTTATTATTCAAAAGAGTAAAAACATTTCTATTGAGTGACTGACTTGCACTACTATCTCCTCCTGGACATTCAGCTTTCATTAAAAGTGTTGTGGAACATGGGCACTGTTGTCAAGCCAGATGTACTGTATATCCACCACTAATTAGAACATGTTGTTTCACGTGTCTCCAGCCTCGGCTGATGTTCTTCATAAAGGCCTGCGTTTGTGTGTAGTTTCCATGAAAGACAACCGTTTAAAAACAAATAAGACGGATTCGCCGAACATGGAAACAAAAGCTCCAGAGTCAGCGCCGATCAGATCACGTCCTCTGCTTATCATCGGACAGCATGCAGAACCGCACGGAGATCCCACATCTGCTCGGCATATGACCTGCAACCGCGCCACACGGCCCCGCGGAGCCGCCAGAGACAGCCGGGCTTTGATACGCTTTCACGAAGGAAAGGGAATCAGCATTATGGAGACAACGAGACATGAGGGATGAGGCTGTAGTCATGGTGTGTAGAAAAGAAGAGGTGCAATGACAGCACATGGGCCAATATCACTTATAGATTCATGATGAATTTGTCTAGCGGATGCATTGTTTAAGCATGAATGTGAGCTTCAGTTATTCCTTCCAGATGATGATATCTCTCTGCCTGCTGATCATGTGACCTACAGGATGATTTGTTGCACTTGTATAGCCACCCTGCATCCTCTATGCCATCACTCTTCTGGAAGGGCCTCATCAAATAACCTTTATTCTGTCCAAACTGCCAACAGAGTGACCGCCTGAAAGCCATCACTCTGACAGACGAGCAGCCAGGGGCTTCACCCGGCCACAGTCCGTGCATACACATGCACATAAACCAATCCACGCATTAGCAAACCAGAGCGTGAGTTTGTTGTATACAACATTGTTCCATATCTGTCAGACCGGAAACAGGTCTCTCATCCTGCCAGTAATGTCCCATTAATCACCCATGAAGCCCCCGCCCCCTACCGAAAGCACACCAGGCCGGGTGGATGGGACTGTACGTCTGTAACTCTAAACCACAGCGCCTCGCTGCTCAGGAACATTGCCCGTCCTCCATCGATCACGCATCTGGATCCCATTGTGTCATGCCCCGACATTGCAGTCATCTGGAGCCCACGGAACACGAGAGAAAGAAGGGCACTCCGATTACTGGTAGAGTGATTAATCATAAACAGATTGGTAACAGGATGAGGCAATGACAGAGTTGGACCACAGGGCAGAATGATAATGCTACCTCCTTTGGGTTTGAGGTGTCAATATTTCTCTAATACTGAGGGCCTGAAGCCAACCGGGGTGAAAATGAGACCTGGGTTAATATGGACAATGAATTCATGCTTTCTATTGGCAATCGCAGAATTATATTCAGGTAATGCAGCTAAGGTTTGATGTTTATACTTTTTGATATCTTTCTCAACACACAAAGGCTCAAGCTTCATCGGAAAAATGAAGGATAGTGACATGCTTTTGGAGGGGGGTTATTTTATGTTGGAAGTAACCTCGTAGCAGAAAGCTGGCAGGAGTTTACTGTGTTGGGTACCAATAAGTGAAGTAATGCAATAGTCAATGTCCAATTAGATTAGAAAAGTGTGCTTAAACATTGTTAGTATGTCAGATAGTTAAAGTTTAGCTACTAATACTTAGAAAAGATTTCAAAACACAAGTTGATATTTTTATGCTTCACCAGACAAACCATAAGGTGAACACAGTAACCACTCAAATGTTCAAAATCTTTTTCAGAAATAGTTCCATGAACAGTCATGCAACTACATTAATTTAGTTGCATGATACTTGTAATTAATGATGTCATACCTGTAGATGCTTTACTACATCTCCAACACATCACTTTGAATGATGTCATTCTTTACTGAGGCAAAACCATAAGGAACTAATAATAGTGCTTTTAGTTTGTCACATGACTTTCAGAAAACAGTATTCAAGCTCTCTTGATGACTTAAAAAAAACAAAAAAAACCAGAAACAACTTCATCATTTTGCTCCAAATAGTCCAAAAGCATATTTGGTGACCCTTTTACATCTGGACAAATTATATTAACTCTAAAAGGAGAATAGACTTTCATTTTCAATAGTTTAATCAAATGTATTTGATAAATAAATAATGGTAACTTGTTCAAATCCAGCTGCTGCCATCATGTAACAACATGTATATTAAGGGCTATAAATAGAGAAGTTATGAAGGATAAAGGCCTCAGTGGTGCAGCTGTAACCCCCAACTTAGGGGAGTGGCTGAAGCATATATCAGGAGCAATCTGAGGTCTTCGTCTGAGAGAGCTCAGGAACTGCTAAGAATCAGCACAGGACCCTCAAACTCTCAGGTGTCTGGTTGAAGTCCTGAGCTCGGTCTGCTGAGTGACAGGGAGAACAGGCACAAGTGGAGGGAAGTGCAACAGGGTACATATGCATTTCTGATTTTGACAGGATGTCATCTAAGTTGTGCCCACTGCCATCAATTGAGTGTCTTGAAATAAATATATTTTAAAAAATGAGCACGTCTCTTGAATGGCTCTTTAAAGAAACTGACTCTAGCTCCCTTTAAAAACAAAAAGTAAATCCCACGACTTTTTCTCATTGAACTCAATTTGTTTTATGATACATTGAAGTTACTTACCAGTTTGATTCCGTCCATCTTTATTTGTTAAAACGACCAAAGCAGACTAACTTCTCTATAGATAAAGCCAATGACAGTGGATTAATAGTGGACTGCTAAAGTGCCCAAAGCAAGTATTGGGAATATGTGTGTGCAGACAATGTTGCTGTTCTGCTCTAAGTCAGTTCGTCCATTAACAATGTTTTTCAGTGCCATACACCTTTACACCATGGAACATATATTTTGTGTACAACTGTATCTCCATCCTTCATATTTCCCTCTAAAAGTTGATCTACATGAATCTTCTCTTTACCTCCTTCTAGAGAAAACTGAAAGCAGGCAATTAATCATGGAAAACCTCCTTCTGGGCCTCAAAGCCAAATTCCTCCCAGATTCCCTCCATGACAGTCCTGTTACATGGCAGGGAAAGGAAGAGAGCCGCTGACAGTTAGAACTTATAAAAAAGAAGAATTTCTGTAAAAGTGTCTCCTGATTCGCCTGAAGCTTTCCTGATGCTGGACCCGAGACAAAACCGTCCATCTGCCTCTCATCCACTCAAGAACGTGTTCAAAGAATTTCTGTTAACAGATGAACTGTGAGTTTTACCTGGCTTTCCAAATCTGTCACTCTGTTTATCAGGAAGGCCCGAGATAACAATCAGCATTAAAAGAAAAACCCTTTTAGGGTTGGAGTTTGGCTTGAAGACAAACAATGGTTTGTTTAGCAACATTTCTAAATGATTTAATTTTATACATAAACTGAAGTTGTTTTCAAGATGAAGTACATTATTGAGCTTTCTTTTAAGATTTTAGTTTATTTCGCAGTACCGATTGTTTATCTCTGCTTACTCCTTTGCTGTTATATTTACACACTAAAAATATTTTTTGTTAAAATGAGGTAAAAACATGATTATGTTTTAATATGAAGTAGCACACACAATATATACAACTACACACATACACATCCTTGTACTTTTATCCACTTGAGGATTTCGTATTGACCTCCATTCATTTTAGTAACTGCACTAAAGCCTAACCCAGACATTTTTCCTAACCCTGACTATAGTCTATTCCGAATCCTAACTAAAACTTCATTCACAGCATACCTCTAAATGAGTGGAGTGCAGCAGAACTGAAAAAAGTGAGAACCAGTAAAATGTCCTCACTTCCACAAATTACCTCTTTGTTGGTAAAAGTTGTGAAAGTGGTCTTCTATGTTTAGTACATACAACTACACACTTGTACATACCAAACACACACACACACAAAAAATAATTTGTGACCTTTCACTCACAAAGAAAAGTAAAGAAATATGGCATGGTTGAAAAGATGTTTAAACATGAATCGGACCCAAAACTCAAACCAGGAATGTTTAAATGAATGAAGCTTTGCACTAAGTCATGATACATCACAATGATCTCAACACAGCAGCACATCTGCAAGAGAGTAGCTTAAAAGAAAAAGAATCACTTCAGGAGAGCTGTACAGATATTAAAGACCTGCAAATATGTGCAAACTGAAGCAATGCAAGGAAAATTAAACGCTGACAAAATTAAACGTTAGACAGCAAGCAACTCATTTAGGTTATTCCTTCAAAAGATGATTTTCAAACCAACTGAATCATTGGCTTATGTCATGTTTTTCCATGATTTGAAGCTGGGGACCCTGACAGATCTGTTTTTCCAAGCTCCACTCTAACATGATTTCTGTATTTGCCAGAATTCATCTCTAGAGTAAATCTCATTTGAATTCACTCTAACTCAACTTATAGGCGCCTTTAGTTTTTTTTGGCACTGACATCAAAACTAAAATCAGAATGATGTCTTTGTGTCCTCCAATCAAACTAATAGACAATTTATCCTCCAATTTGGATTAGAATTTTCTTTCCATTCATGTTTTTAGAGAATATTGTAAGGTGTCATAACAGAAGAACTTCATGGAAACATTACAGAATGTGACCCTGTTTATGGAAAATGTGATTTTTCTTTTCTCCTCCCATAAATCTCAACCTGTTTGCTTCATATTTTTGACAATCATATGGAAACTCAGCTTGAGGCGAGTGAAATCCTGTAAACTTGTCTTGCTTCTATCGACTTGGACGTGCAGCTACAAAGGTTGGCCAGTATTTTATATGCTAATAAAAGCGACTGTCATTCCAATCTGCTAGCTGTTAGCAGGCGCAAACGGAACCTATCAGTGGAAGCAGATTGCAGAGAATCTGAACAGATGAGGAGGCTAGATCAAACGTAACCCCCCCCAAACTTTCCTTCTATCTTTGATCTATCTTGATGCTGAGTTTTGTAGGAAGGACAGTGTTCGGTCTACGGAATATGTGAGGCTTTGCCAGTAAGAATGCGGATGAGTCATTACAGCGTCCTCTCCTTGCTTCCCATTCAACTCCAGCTCCGGTCAGACGCTCTCAATCCCACTCTGGCACCTCTTCTTCGGCCCTGTTCAGGGCGATAAGCCCCAATTATGAACCCACAGTTCACACACGCACACATTCAAAACCTGCATGTCGATAAGTAAGCATATACCCAAACACACGCGGCAAGAGGTCTGGTGGTCAAGTGACCTAGACAGCATTCTGTCGTGTGATTAGGCTTAGCGAGACATCTCCTCTGTCCAACTTGTCGCCAGTAGCTCTGCATGGCCTTCACACCCGGCCGGCCCATCTACACAACACCAGGGTCTGCATCTGTGCGCAGGGTGTGTGTGTTAGCATGGTTCCACAAATCCAGGCACTGCATGTGTCGGATTTCTCCTCCACATACAAGGATGTGCTCTGTGCTTGTCTGTGTGTGCGTGCGTGGGCGTGGGTGTGTGTGTGTGTGTGTGTGTGTGTGTGTGTGTGTGTGTCTGCTGTCTACAGCCCTTAATGCTGTGTGGATTAGTGGCAGGACCCCACCAAAGCATGACAAGCCTTTGTCTCTGGAGCCCAGAGGTTTTATGGCTGACTGGATGTATGTGAACCAGGTTTTTATATCCTTATGGGAACCTATGTCTGTCTACAATGTGGGGTTATGGGGACCACTGCTCTTTGTGGGAACATTTCCTTGGTCCCCATGAGGGGAAATGCTGTTTTTGGGTTAGGCTTAGGACACTGGATGTGTGTGTGTGTGTGTGTGTGTGTGTGTGTGTGTGTGTGTGTGTGTGTGTGTGTGTGTGTGTGTGTGTGTGTGTGTAGGTGTGTGTGTATGTGGTGCAGGTTGCTTTGTATGGGATTTATCTGCCCAGTCTCAGCTTTATATTCTAGGATCGGACTGAATTTAGCCCCATCCATCCTGCTGTCTGCTCTGACTCGCCTCCCTATCCAAGCCGAAGGTAAGCATCCACACAGCATGATGCTGCTAGCGCCGTGTTTCACAGTAGTTGGTTTTACTGCACACATTGTATTTTGAATGTAGGTCAAAATGTTAAACTGTATCCTCATCTGAGCAGAGAACCTTGTTCTCTGTGTTTGCTGTTTCCTCTTCATGGCTTTTGGCAAATTGTTAATAGGGATTCCTATTACCTTTTCAATGTTTGTTTTTTGCCACTTCAGTGATGATGTCTCCTGAGAACTTTGCTGAACTTCTGAGGCATTCACAGAACAGCTGTATTCATTCAGAGATTAAACTACAGAAAGGTGGACTCTGTTTTCAGGTTGGCCTGGCTATTGTCTTCCTACACAATTCTACTTGATTCTCATCTCTCTCTCGTGTGCCGGATGGGATTTCTCCCATTCAGCTCAATTTCTCTGGTAGAACGTCATCCAAACATATCACTCAACAGAAGAAGTTGAGCAATGACAAAGTTTCTACTAAGGCAGAATTGTAGTCTGCCTTAGTTGTAGTTTTGGAATAGCAGAGTGTGAGTGTGAACTTGGACGCCATGTTGGTCACGCTTCCAAATATCGAGCAGTTGACATCAGAGCAAGAGGAATGTTTAAGATATTGTCTTTCTGGCAGAGATGTCCTGGCCCCACTCCTCATTCAGTTGTTTAAAATGCACACAACACAATGTTTGGTAAGCTTCAATGAGCTGGCGCATTATAAACCGTCATCATTCGTAATTAAAAATGTAAACTTCAACAGACTTCACGCCTCCAGCAAGCAATTGCTTCTCACCCCCTCTGTACGACGCAAAGAGCAGAACAAAGCCGGTTTTCACCAGGCTGCAGGCATGCACAACCTTTCATTGGTTTGTCACATAAAATCCACTCTCCACATGTTGTCAGAGCAACTCATAAGTATAGCAATAAAAATATAATAAACATTGGACAACTAGACAACTAGCTTTCCTTCATGTTACACGATCTATCACTCTATTATTAATTTAGCTATTTTTTTTCAAAACGCTATTGGTAAAAAATTGAATTCTGCAGTTTAGTTCTTCAGATAAATGTGCTGCATGTAAGCAGAAAAAAACAAGGATGCATTTGCTTGGCACTGGTGCATGACAAACCCAAAGGCCTATGCCTGAACTTCTTTGGTCCGTAAAAAGGTTGACCACCAGTTTTGTCATGAGCAGTGAGATTGTGGTTGGGCCAAAATGCAAACAGGAGCTGGAATCCTGGACCATGTTGAATTCTCTTTAATAATAAAACGGCAAATAAGCATGCAAAAAAACAAACAAACAAACAAACAAACAAACAAAAACAGGGAACCAGGAAGAATCAGAGAAGTTACAAGAATAAATGAGAGGAATCAGGAAGAGGTGAATCATAATGAGTTCTACATAAACTGGGGGGGTTGATTACTGAACAAAGAACAGATGACTGGTCAGAAATGGGTGCAGGTGTGAGGGGAGAGAGAGAGACAGAAAGTGACACAGGGGCGAGGGAGAGTACACAGGGGATTATAAAATGAATCTAACACTAAGAATGACTTGTCATAAAAAATATAGTTAAACTAGAGTAACAGAACATCTAGAAACAAGAAATAAACATAATAAACTAGAATCATTAATAAAGGGCTGAACTAAAGTAAAAATAAAAAAGGCTGATCTAATCAAAGATCAGCCTTAGAACCTTAGATCTAATCTAAGGCACACAGAACAATAATGAAACTGAAATCAATAAATCAAACCCCAAAAGTCAGAACAACCTAGGATCCTAACAAGTTTGTTTTAAAGTTTCTAAGGTGCACTGTGGAGAAAATAGGCCACACCCACCAAATATTGGACTGCTTTGCTGTTGAGGAGTGAACTAGTTTCAATTATATTGAGTTTGTTGCAGTTTGAAATATGTTGATCATCTGATGTCGCCACGGCCTCTAAGGCAAAGTCTTTGTGTTTCAAAGAAAGTGAGACCAAATAGTTGCTGGCGTTCTGTTTGCTGACAAACAACTTTCTAACTTTCTACTTTTATTAATGCAATCTGCTGGGTTTCCTTAGATCAAAATTTTTAAAATCAATTTGAATAATGAACTGAACTTAATGCACTGTTTGATAACTAGGACCAGTTGGAAAGTTTGTATGATTGCAAATACATTTGTCAATTGAAGGTGCAGGTATATAAATAAACTGAACTGTGTCCTATAATGTTGTGAATGTGATCTAGGAAGCATTGGCCTGAGATACATGTCACCCGTTTACTGAGAGTTCAGTGAACTTTAATTTCGGAAAAGAAATTGCTTATGAGGTTCCTTAGCTCCCTTCGGTGCATGATGATTCACGTATGATTCATGCAACTTGATTACTGAAGAGTTCAACAGTCCCAAAGTCATTGTTAGTGCTGCTGGTTTTGTTATGAATTGTGAAATACATAATAAGCATCGTTACAGTTGATCCTCATCTACAGGCACAAACAACATAAACCTGAATGCTTTTTAATGCTCAGTAAAACGCCACTCCCTGAGCTGGCAAGCTTTAAGACAGAAAGAGAACATGGTCCTATGAAAGGAAGTACAGATGGGGAAAGGGGGAATTAGATTGTTAAAAAAAACACCTAATAAAAAAACTGATGCTCCAGGAAAAATTACAGTGAAGAAGAAACTGTCCGTGCTGACAGACAAGACTCCCACGCACACACAAGCACAGAATTCTCACCATTTTTTTTTTCAAGCTAGTGAGGAAATAGTTTGCCGGTGAGTGATGCTGAGGAATAAACACATGCATAGTTGTGGCTTCTGTCACTAAAAACAGAGGAAGTCACAGCCAGTAAATGTGAGGAGGGAGAAAGCCAAGTGCTACCAGAGCCAGCAGCAATGTAGATGCCTTGAGGTTCTGTCCTGCTGGAAGAACCACATTCAGTACTGAAGACTATGCTGATCTTCCTCTGGGTCGAGGCTTTTCCTCCGGGTTTTCAGGATTCCTCCTCTATTGCTAGCTGTAAGCGTGTTTGTGCATGCACACAGAACCCCCCAGTTATTGGCAACAAAACGTCATTTAATCAATATTTCTTCTTGGAGTTGGGTGAACCCGATCATCAAGATTGTGACACCAAACAAAGCTGCCTATCTTCAGTTAGTCATTTAAGTGTAACGGTATTTCGCTTTATTTGCACAGTAGAAAAAAAAAAAGTCAGATCTTCACAAAGCCAACAAAAAACAAAATGATTTACATGACTTGTACCTTGTTAGTGTTACAAGTTTAAATTTATTTATTACATAATTGTCAGGATCCTGCAAGGACAGATAAATCCCTGTGGAAGTTCACACTTCATTGAATCTCGACTAAAAACCCGCCTGCTTAGAGTCGTATTTGAAATGTAATCAATTACGAATTTAATGGTGTCACTTGACTTAATGTAATGTTTTAATTGTTGATTCTATGTTGCATGACTTTGTGTTTTTGTGCTTGTTATGATGTGAAGCACTTTGAAATTAATTGCTGCTGAAATGTGCTATACAAATAAAATTTGATTTGATTGATTGATTGAACGATGTCAAGCCATTGGTCCTACAACATGTTCAATTACTGACCTACTGAAAAATGGAAGTTATTGTTAAAGCTTACTTGGTAAAATATTATGTCTACAAGTGTTAAAAGCTTTAGATAAATGCCAAAACATCTTAAAGTTGAGGTTCATTGTTATGAACTTATCACTTTTTGCTGAACACATTTAATCACCTAGCTGAACCAAATCTATTTGTGTTTCATAGTCCTATACAGATTAGATTCTGAAAAATATTAAGGATTGACAGAACATGAAAAGGGGTCAGTAATTTCAAAAGCAGGAGCCACTTGAGCATCTTTAAGGTTTCACGACAAAATTATGTTTCCTGGTGACTTGAAAAGACTATAAATAAAAGGTTTGATCGTTAAGCACCAAATGTCCAAATGCTTTGATGACCCAGAATCTAGTCATCATAAAGAAAATGCCAAATTGGCTATTCCACAGCAATCCAGAGATTGGCTATTTCGGTGAGAAATGTGGATACAGGGAAGACATAAAGAAGGAATCAAAACCACAATAAACATATTATTGGCTTAAATCTTTAGTTAGAATAGAGAACAGGGATGACGTTTCTAGAAACATTCTTTCCCTTCCTTAATATCTTCAATGTGTGTTTTTAGGTGTGTTAGCTAAAGGTTTCATCTAGATTTTATTGGACTTCTTTAACATAAAGTTTCTATGTAGTGACTAAATTTCTCCTTAAACCATACTTAATGTTAAAGTAAGATGTATAAATGGAGTTAGAAAAACTTAAAAGGTCAAATGACCAGCCGCTACCGATACTTCACATTCACTTAAATAAACTACATGTATATGGTGTATTAGTTTAGAAGTGGTTTACTGATTTTAAACATGACAAATATTCATTGTGCTGTACATTGCATCAGGAATGATAACATCATCGATTTTATTAAACTGTTTCAAGTGCTTAAAACTTCAGCTCAGCAATTAGCCTAGCTACACACTGTTAGCCTAGCTACCAGTACCAACTGTTAGCCTAGTTACCAACTATTAGCCTAGTTACCAACTATTAGCCTAGCTACCAACTATTAGCCTAGTTACCAACTATTAGCCTAGCTACCAACTATTAGCCTCGCTACCAACTATTAGCCTCGCTACCAACTGTTAGCCTAGCTACCAACTGTTAGCCTGGCACCAACAGTTCTCTCATTTGATAAAAACAAACATTCTGTAAAAGTATTTCGTCAAAAATCTTTGGGGTACAATTTATTAAAGATTAAAAAAAAACAAAAAAAACAGCTAAAGTTCTTGAAGCATGAAGTCACTGCATTTGTGAGTCCATAAGGTGAACACAGCATCTCTGTCTCTGTTAAACAGATATTGATGACAGTGTAAAATGACTCCATTAGAATAAAGTTTACAATGTCCCAGTGGGGGGAAAAAATTTATATGACCTGCATATGGGATATTTACGTTTCTAATTCCATAGAAGAAATGTAAAAAAAAATAAAAAAATAAAAAATAAAAGCCAGTTTCATAATTCTTTCTTCCTGAGAACATTCAGGGAATGCTTTCCAAAGGTCACACTATTAGAGTTGTAAATAACCATCAAGGAGACTTTAGGGAACGTCCCTTGAGGGTTCCTTCAAAGCTAGAAGATTTGTTACCTTCAAAGAATGTTCCCTGAATGTTCTCTAAAGGTTACATAGAATGCAAACTTTAAAGAACGTTCAGGGAACATTCTTTGTCTAGCTTGCACAAACTGTCCATTCTTCACAGAAACCTCCGGGAATGTTGCCTGAGTGCTCTGGTCCAAACCAGACAGAATTTTATGAAGCAAAGACAGATTGTTTCTGCAATATATCAAGTCACAGAGAGCAACAACTAATTGTTCTTAGTAATAAAATAGAGAACACTTCCATGCAGGGCTGTGCAGACTAAAGATTCTTCACGAATCCAAAAGATTTGGTAATCCCAACATGCATGAAAGAATCAAAGCAACACTCCAGGAACGTTTTTGATGAGGGAATAGCATTATGACATAATGTAAAGCTCAAAACCGTCGTCGATTTTACATAACACTAGCTCTTTAAAAGCCATTCATCTTGACTTGTTCACTCATGATCAAAGCCCTAGTCCAGTGGCTTCACCAGTTGAGCGAGAGGCACACACTGGAGCTGCTGATTTTACCCACCTGTACGCCAGCCTGAGTGTGTGTGCATTATGGTGAAATGTGTGATCACTGTTGGCTTTTTCCTGAAATCCAACATTCGTCCAAAGCCACAGCAGGTGGATGGATATCAGGTGGAGGGAGGAGGGCGATTGTGAGGAGTCTCCTTAGAACGCTCCTTTCCTCTGAGCAGGAGGATGATTAACCAGAGCATAATGGCATGGAGGACATTTAAACCAAAGCTACACTGACAGGACAGAGGCGGTTCTAGTTATTTCTGAGCTGCTACACATGGTGGTTATTGGGGGCTGAAGAATGACGGGAATCACCCTTTAGTAGTGACAGTGGAATACATCAGAGTACTTAATTTTGCGAACTTAGTAAAAGTAAATTATTTTCTGTCAAAATCAGGAAGTTTTGAGTTTTGAAATGAAAATGGATGCTGGTTGTTTTAACCCCCCAGCAATCTATTCGGGATCTTTTTGAATGGAGATTAGGGTGAAGGCTTTACTGAAGCTACTAAAGGAAAGTAGTAGTTCACCAGAACAAAGCTGCCATGAAGACTGTTGATACACTATGAATACATAGAGTATCAACACTATGTATTCATAGTGTTGATACACAATTAGACAATTAATCTCTGTCTAATTGTAGATTAGACAGAGATTTACTTGTACGCTCCTAAATAAACTCCAGTCCAACAAACTGCTTGTTAAAATCACCTAATGAGCAAACAATAATGTGATTTATTTAATCCCACACTGTAGAAAAGTCTCTAATTTACGGTAAAATACGTATTTTTAAAATTTTACTGTATAAATTTTATCATATTTATTGTGTAAAATTCTGGCAACCATAGTTGCTGGTATTTTACAGTAATTTAGAAACGGTTGTTTTTACAGTGCAGCATGAGTCAAGTTGTTCTGCGAAGGACTCAGAGGTTTGTATGGAAGCCCAGAAGAGCAAATTGGAAAAAGTTCTTAATAAATTATCTTTTTCACTTCACATTTAAAGTCGTATCTCTAGAGTAAAATATTGTAAAGTTTTGGGTTTTTTTTGGTTTTTTTTGTATTTTCTATCAAGTGTTTCTAACTATAAAAATATATTTCTTTCATTTCTACAGGAAACAGCCAACAGTGGAAAAGGAAAATGTTTTTATATCTTATTTTCCCCCCCTTGCTCAAGTCCTGAAGGGTAAGCGGGGGGGGAAAAAAAGTAATTCTGTGATTTTTCTAAGTCTCTTTAGTTTCTTCTCATTAAACACACAGGAAAATGAAAAAATAAATAAATACTGTAGTCGGATATTTTGGCACAAAAATAATTTCCCCCCACTTGCCATTCTGGCATGAAGCAAAAAAGAAAAGAAGTGAAAAAAAAAATCCTAAAATATTTATTTCTTTTCCTCTGTGTTGGATGAGAAGGGGAAAAAAAGTATTACAAAAATAGCAAAACAGAATTTCCTTCAAAAATATATATTTTTTTCTACTTGCCTTTCAGGGTGTCCGCAGGGACTGTCACAGAACATGGAGAACAAACAGCATCATAAAGACCAAGGCACACAGCAGAGAAGGTTGTGGTGAAACTAAAAGCAGAGTTTGGTTATAAAACAATATACCAACCTGTGAACATCTCATGAGGCTCTGTTTAACCCGTCATCTGGAAATTTAAAGAGAGCACAACTGCAAGTCTGCCTGAGAAGAACCAAGAGCCCCACAGTACATCTGGAGAATGAAACTGCAGCAACATTTATTGTTCTACCAACCCAGCCTTCCTGTAACAGAGTTTGTCTAAAAAAAAAGAATCATGGGACTAAGCAAACACACTGAGGAAGATACATCGGTCAGAAGACACTGACACCAAATGTTGTCTTGGCCTATTTGCAGCACTCTGTTTGGTAGAAAATAATACTGCACATTACATGGTGGTGGCAGCATCATGTTATGGGAATTAATCTCTTCAGACAAAGACATTTATTGAAGCTGATTGGGACAGTGGTGTACCATCCAGCAGCACCATGAACCTGAACATAGTGGTAGAGCTACACACTTAATTTACAGATGCACATAAAACATTTTTAATATTCCTCTAATGTCGAAAAACTAAAATTCCCAAATTGTGGTGTTTCCATTAAATATGAAGTGCAATTAAAATCAAGTGTGAATAAGTTGCTTATGTGATAAGTCATTAAAAATCATGGTAGTGATGGATGTAAACAACTACATGAGACATGTTAATAATTCAGTCATGGTGCTAGAGCTCATCATTTATCTTCATCAGGTCTTATTGGGGCGTTGGTTTGATAAGCCCCGCCTACTTTGAGGAAATTGTAGTTACTGAGGGTTTTAGGTTTGAATTTATGTGTTTCTATTAAGCCTGGGTTGTTGAAACTTTATGTCGTGGGCCAAAATATTTGAGTCAAAGTTACTGTGAGGGCAAGAAAATAAAAATAACTAAAATCAACTAAATAATGTAGTCCACTTTATTATTATTTTTTGTATGAAGGGATGTTATTCACCATAGACTCAAAACTTTAAAAAGTATTTTTGCACGTTTGCTGTATTAAAAGAAAGGTATCTGGTTTTCAAATAATTTTGAGCTTAATTGAGCAAATGTCTTTCAAAACGATTGGTTAGCCAAGTTTAATGAATTAACTGAAAACTGATTTGGGAGAAGCAAAGTCGGCTTTCCAAAAAAAAAAAAAAAGTCTCTGGATTGACGTGCTTCTGCTTATTATAAAAGCTTGTTTATAAAATAGGAATACTTTGTGTCAATGAAAGAAAATTAAGTTGGTAATAATTTTACTCTGATCATCAGCATCCACTAACCAGCTGCAATGGACGAGCTAAATAAGTATCACTTTCCAATTCCAGTTGGGAGCCATTCAAAATCAGTCAAGGGACTACAAATGGCCCCTGAGCCGCACTTTGGACACCCTTGTATTAAGCAAATTTTTTTTCAGAATTCCAGTTTGTGAAATTTAAAGGTCAATGAGTTGTCCACGTGAAATCCCCCCAAGATTGCAGTCATAGCATGTCAAAATGTAAAGATGTGAAGTGTGAATGTTTGTAAAAGTATAAAGAACTAATCTAATAAATCACAAAAAAGACTATTGTGTATTTTTAATGCAGTAGAAAGGAACATTAATGTGTATTTCTGTTACTTGTACATCACTGGTTCAGCGTAGAGATGAAGGGGAACACGACGACCACAGTGGCCCTCTGACGCCTGTCGGGCTTTGTCACGGACGCCTCTTGGGTCCTTTCAATTGAGCTCAGTCTGGCCCCTGGACCCTCACCCTCACAAGGCCTCTGGGAGACTGCTGCCGACTAGCCATTGTGTGCGTGTGTGTGCGCGCGTGTGGGCGTGTGCATGTGTGTGTGTGTGTGGTATATGTGTCCAAAGGGGCCTTTGGGGGCCTCCTGGGGACCAGTGACTCCTCATTGTCTCCTATTGGCCTGCTGTCAAAGCGTCTTTGTTATGACAGTTGGACTGCTTTTATACAGACTAAATCACCACTCAGCTGTTCATTTACTGGTGTAACCCCTGACAGCCCTCATGACACCAAACACACACACCGACACACACTTTACTCACACACACCCACCTCACAGATTCAATGTACCACTCTACCTTTTCCACAAAACCCCCCAGTGAAAGCGTCTCTTTATGGGGAACGAGAAAAGAGGATGAAACGAACGGGAGGATGAGGAAGATGAGCAACAAAGCAAACGCCGAGAGAAGGCCAGAGGGCGTTTGACCTCTAACCTCTGTGTTATGGCTGGGGTCCTTCAGAGGTCAAAGGACCCTGCAAGCCAAGCTAATCAGTAACTACATGATAGATGCAGCAGAAAAAAAAACGGGCAGAAGGAGAGAAAGCAAAGCACGGGGAAAATTCAATTGAATTTAAATCTGGATCATCTGTGCGACAGGAAATGAAGTGTTTTTTCAAAGCAGTGAGGCAGATTTCCCCGTGGGGCGGCTCAGCTACTTCAGCAGTGAGACGAGAAACAACAACCGCACGTGTGAGGAGCTGCTGAGATGGAAACAAACCACAACAAAGCGTTAGATCATCAGAAAACCAAATAACCAAATTAGCTCATTTCACTTTCAACAGCCGCCATTCTGATTCTTCTGTTGATAGCTGGCTTTCACTGCCTGATGAAAAACTGGACCTGTGAGACCCGAGAGAAAGAGCATGGTGTCACCATTGATTTCTAAGATCAACACTGATTGTTTTTTTTGTTTTTTTCAGTGAGGATGTGTGCTTGTTTAACCTCGGACTATGTTAAGTCGACTTTTTTTAAGTTTCAGTCATATTCAAGATCAAGATTTTACTTAAAACATCTCCGCTTTTTTGTAGGAATACATTTTATTTAAAAGGCTCCAGATTTCTAGTTGAGCTGATCCTCTCTGGACTTTCTGACCTCCAGTACCTGGAGTTCTGGGCTTCCACTCCATTACTGGCCCTTCACTGTAGTCAAATGGCTCTGGTTTATTTCCAATCAGAACAGATTGAACACTGAAAATTTGAAGTTAAATTTAATATCTTTTAAGGCCTCTTTTAGTGCTGTCACCGTAGCGGCAGCTTAAAAGTTGCAGTACCTGGACTCTGGCTCTGGAGGCCTGGAGTTTGACATGGGATCGATGATCAGACATAGACGTAGATCAGGCCAGAGAAAAACAAGAATTTTTTACTTCTGTAAGGGATCCAAACAATTAATCCAGGATTAACAGCTTGTTAGATTAAAATGAGTTCCAATCAATTAACTAGTAACATTCACTTTATGGACGGCGTAATAGGGCTATTGTCAATTTTTAAAAAAGTAATTTTCTGCCAAATGCCTGTGGAAATTTCTGAGTTTGAAAAGTTGAAAATTTGCTATAAAACCCTCTGAAATTTACCAGAAAAATCTTGGAATTATTTGAATTTCAAAAGTCTAAACTTTTTGACTTTTGAAACTCAAAAAGTCAAAAATTTTGGATAATGAGTCTCTTACTGAGAATCATTGTTTCACATATTTTATTATTTTCATCTTTTCTTTTATACTGAGGTTCCTGTTTTATATTTTATAAATATGTCTAAGAAGAAAGTGAACATTGCGTTTTTTCTCACATTATTAACCTGTCAGTATTTATTACAGCTGACAATATTTTTAAAACATATAACGATGTGCTTTCTTGAAATTATGAAAAATTAGCCTTCATGTTATAGAAAGACAGTCAAGACCTTTGATACAAGAAAAACTCAGATTTTCTGTTGTTTAGGAAAATGACCACTTATCAATTAATCTTTAGTCAATAAAATCCATCAATCCACCATTGGATTAATTCATGTATGGATAACTTTTATTCCTACTCTGTGGAATGCATAAAAACCTGGAAGAGTTGGATGGTTTGATGTTCCTGCAGCTTTTAGCGCTTTTTACTTCAACACACCTGGGTCAAATGAGGTGATTGGCTCAGGTGAACCTACCACCTGACGGCCTCAGGTGGTAGGTTTGCAAACCTACCAGTTGTGCAAACCTACCACAACTGGTAGGTTTGCAGTTTTGTGATCCTCTATTGTCAAATGATAGACTGAACAATGTTGTGATGTTCAAGGCTTGGAATGTTGTTCTACTCACTTTAAACCTAACTAACCCTCAGTTGTACAAAAAAAGAATCCATCTTTGCTGAAATTTGTGCCCAGTGATAAAGTCAGTATGAAAACCTTTAGCGAGTGTCAAACTCTAAGCCAAATCCAGCCCTTGATAAGTTTTTATAAGGCCTTCTAGACTCTAGGGACACATAAATAGAGCCTTCAAGAAAAGAGTTGTGTAATTACATTTCATTTTATCAATAAAATCAGAGTGGTTCTAATCGGTGTACTGCCAAATTACATCAGTTTGGCAGTAAATTGATGTAATTTACTGCCAATTTTTTCGTTTTAAAAAAATATAGAACTTTATAGAAATATAGCATGTCTCAAATGCAGAGACATGCATTTATTGATGGGTTTTGTCAATACATTTTCTTTCACCTGGCCCTATGAGGACATTCATGATCTTGATGTGGGCCAAAATAAAAATTAGCTTGACATTCCTGCCCTAGAATTTGATAAGGACATACATTTTAACAAAGACTGTCAATTATGTGAGGCCTGGTGTAAAAATGTGAATGAGAAGGAGTTGATTGCTGCTTCGTTTTCTACCAAGTCTGGCCATTGCTTTCCTAAGCAATTCCACTTGATTCTCATCTCCGTTTAGTGCTCCGGATTTCTTCTATTGACCTCGATTTCTCCAGCAGAATTTCAAATGGGTCAATCTGCAAACAGAAGAAGTAGTTGTGAACGATGACGTTGATTGTCTGCGCTGTTTTAGAATGGTGTAGTTTGGCATTGGTAGTGGAGGAAGAGGAAGAAGTCGTTCAGTCCGTGTTGGCCACGCTTTCAAATATTGAGAAGTTGGGAATGTTTAAGACATTTTGTTGCTGGAAAAGATGTTCACAGGGTGATGTGGTAGCGCAGGGGGTTAAGCACAATCCAGGTAAAGAGGACTTAGTCATTGATCCAGCAGTCGCAGGTTTGATTCTTGGCCTGGTGACCTTTGCTGCATGTCTTCCCTCTCTCTCTTTACCTACTTTCCTGACTTAGAACTTTCAAATAAAGGCCACAAGAGCCAAAAGAACTTCAACAGAATCTACATCTCAGCTATCGTTTCTCACCAGCCAAGGGTCTGGACCCACTGAACAAAGCAAGATGTAAAATGATGGTCTGCTTTTCACCGGGATTGTTTTCTACCTAGCACACAGGTATAACGCACTTTCTTAGAATGAACTGAGTTCCCACAACAGTTGAGTGTGATCCATTCTGGATACAGGCTGCTGGAAAAACCAGGAGAGAGGAAGAGACTTGTCAGATTTGTCACACATTGTCTGCTACGTGTGTGTGTGTGCGTGAGTCTGTGTGAGTGTGTACACATGCAACAGTTCATTTGTGCGTGACTGAGTGTCGCCAAAGAGTAAATGTTAGAAGGCCAAGCAGCATTAGCGTTACCGGGGTGATAGCACAGGAGTGTAAAGCCAGGGGCAATATAAAACCCGTGCTTTCCCAGAATGCCTTCGCAATGGCCATGTATGCCAGCTCGAGTTGCCATGGAGATGGGGACGTCGTAAGGGGAACACGTCCTTGCTCGACCTTTTCTCTCTCGACCCCATTTTAATAAAGTTCATGTGGTCATGCCTGTCCATGCCTCCCTATGTGTCTTGAACTCACACAGTCAGTGTGGGTGCGTGTGCAAGTGTGTGTGTGTGTTGTCTGTCTGCATGTAGTGAGCCCAGATATCTTGAGTTCGACGGGATAATAGTTCCTTTCACTAGCTGTAAACTTGGATCTCCTCAGCAGCCACACATCCCGGCAGTGTGTTCGCTTTACTCAAACTGAATAAACTCAAGTTAGAAGATTTACTTCCTGGTTCATGCCGACTCTTCAGTGAGATCAGTTCATTCACATCTTCATCTTAGAGGAAAAAAAGAATGCAAAGACTTTCACCAAGAACATGTTTATAATGCATTAAAAATGTAAGATTATTGTGCTTCAGTGTTTAGAAAACAAATGCATCATTTTGATGCAACCTTGATAATGAGCAAACAGAGGAAAACAGGACAAGATGAAACAAATGAACTAATTTTATTTTTCCTGTCTGTTTTTTTTAAATTATTTTATTATTAATGGTTAAAAAGATTAATTTATGATTTATATAATCTGCTAGTAATCAGAGTGAATTGCTGGATTACATGTTGCCATGTTTAAAACATGTCTGAAAACTTATTTCCAATCAATGGCCTTCAACCAAACTGAGACTTGATTTTACCTTAGCTTTAGAGGAATTGATTTTATTGGTCTGAACTGTATCTTTTTAGCTGCTTATTTGTGTTGTTATATTAGGTTTGATTTGAGTTTTTAATTTATTAGAACTTTTTTACGTTATTTTTATACATTGTTATCTCATTTAACTGTGATGTTCCACAGAGTTTCAGCTGTGACTGGTGTTACTAAAACACTTCATAGATGATGATGATGATGATGATGATGATGATGATGATGATGATGATGATGATGATTAGCAGGAGGCAGGGTACAGCTGGGACATCAGTCCATCACATCACATTGTTTTCTACTATTTCTGTTTTTCATGTTTTTGAGAGAATTACCTTGTCAGCAACTTTAGCTATCCCTTGAAATTTAAAATAAATACAAGTGCATGTATGAACATGAAGTGTATGAAGTGAAAGAGGTGAAAAGCACAAGGAAATGTGTCAATATACCATCCATCCACTATTTTCTGCTAATCCAAGATTAGTGAGCACAGGCAACAAGTCCAGGGGAGAAACACTGACATTCCTCTCCTGAGCAACCGTCTCCACATCATTCTGGGGGATGCCACGGTGTTCCCAGCCTAGAAAGAAGACTTTGGGTGTTTTCACAGCTGATCGTCCAGTAGACTTGGTTTGACTGAGGAGCAAAATTGCAACATTTGTTACATTCTCAGCTGAAACAATTTGTTTCACACTGCACTGTCAAGTCAACCAAACACCTTGATCAACCAGTTCCTCCCCTCGCCTGCGGTGGCGCTGCACCAAGAACAATTGCAATAAATGATACAAAGACCTCTGAAGACGACACTGAGCGCAACTTCCTTAAACAAAATTAGAGTGGCATCAGATTTTAGCGGTTGTAGAATTTCTATTTTGCCTTTGATGAAAGACCACGAGCCATTTCTTCTGCTAGCACTAGACACACGTTTGTTTTGGTTGTGTTTACCCAGAATGCCCTGATCTGTAGTCCGCTTCCATTTTTTGGAGCGGTCTCTGGCCGCTTGGCATTCACACTTCAGCTGAACTGAGACCTAGGTTTATTGGCGGACCAGAGTTAGCTTTTTTTGGTCTGTATCAGAGTTTGATTACGCATTCACACCTCCCCAAACGAACCAGACTTCCTTGGCAAACAAGCTAAAGTTCAACTGAAGCAAACTAAATAGAGCTGGTGTGAATGCACAGGTGGTGTTTGTTTGATTTTAACATTTCTTTGACAATCTGAAACATTCAAATTTGACGCAAAAGCAGATTTAATTTTTTAAGGAGGAAAACACTTTTTGTATGCATGCGTGTGTGTGTGGTAGATCAGTGGGCCTTATATATGGGTTAAATATTTTGCTATCCGAACTCTGGGAACTGAAATGAGATTAGTGAACACACACACAGACACACAACTCATCATGGCCACCAGCAGCAACACTTGCACACACACGCGTGCACATGCAAGACTAAGCTTGACTTGTGAGCAGAAAACCTGATGAAACCTCCTGTCTCTGAGTTTTCACTGAGGTCTTTCCAGATCTTTGTGTTGTGACTGAAACAGCAGCAATGTCTCACTTTCACACACGTTTAGTTTTCTTTTTATTTTTATTTTATGAAAGGTGTCAGTTTGAGAAACTGCTGGAAGTCATGATTCACTGCAGATTGTATTTTATATCTTTAACACTCAGACATGATATACATAAAACGGATAGATCTGCTTTGTTTTGTAAAGAACTTCACAATTCAATTCCACGCCCATACGACTCAATTTAGTTTTAAATACTTCAATAGTGATTTAGTAAAAGGTAGTATACAAATCATTGATTAGATTTTTTAAAATTAATTTTATGCATTATAAGTCTTTTTTATTGTTTCTGCCCATAAGAACAGCCATGACGATATACAATACTTTAACAGAGGCTACTTTAACATTTTTGAGCAGTAAAATATCTGAAAATAAAACAGTCGCACAATAGCACTTGTGCCGAATACTGAGTACTGTATTAATATCGAAATAAACTGCATGGAAACATAAATGAACGATAATTCACATAATTTACAACACATTTTTAAAACAATATTGCCATTCTGACAGTTACTCCTCACCAGTTGGTGGCAGTAATGTCCACCAAACAGCTGTTTGCCAACCAGATGTGAAGTGGTCTTCTTCCTTCACATCTGAGAGTTTTATATGTGACACCAAGCAAGCAGAACATCAGGTTGGCTATTTGAACCATGAGAAACAACTTTATTTTACTGAAACCCATTAAAGGACACAACTTTTATTTCTAAGGTCCAACATGATCTCCTTTTCAGCACCATTTTACCCGTCATGTAATAATCTAACCTATGAAAGAATCTGGCAGAGCTTTATTTTAAGAGATCAACAGTAACCTTTTTGTCTCTGGCTTAGTTCCAATAAAATGTGGAAGCTATTTTTCAATAAAAATATATAAATTATTGAATTTACCTTTGGGATCAATGAAGTTTTCTTTCTTTTTTTTAAACAAGCTATGAAGTATTAAGGCTCTTATTTAGAAAAATGTCTAAGTTTTAGTTTGAAAGCCCAAATTACTAACCTGTTGACATCTGTTTTAGGAATTTCAAACCTACTAATGTAATAATATACAGTGTCTACAGCAAGAATTGGCTTCATTTGATACCCTTGGTCCCTAAAGATTCTCTAGTTCTCTATGTTTATAGTGATCTATCATCTATTAACACTTTTTCCAATTGCGTTATAGCTGATTATTCAATCACAACATAATTTTTAAATTCTATATATTGCTTTACATTTCATTCCACCTAAATGTATAATCTGCTCCTGCGATGCCTGGATTTTCCTCTTGACAAATGTAAAAGGCTAATCTTACCTCACTGCATCTCATACGCTGACTGTCAAAACACACACACACACACACACACACACACACACACACACACACACACACGGATTGAGCCACATGAAAGAAAAACAGCAATAAGTTGGGTCTTGTCATCTCCATAAGTGTGGTCTATTTTTGTTATTTTTCTCGTCAAAAATATATCTTGTGAATCTTTATTTCTGTGCATACACTGTTTACTGTAGTTTTCACTGTGAATTTAAGGAACTTGGAGACGAAACCTTCTTGTTTCCTTGTTCATTTGCACTGACCGTCATATGAATAAATAGCCGATTCGCACTGATGTTTTACCAAGGATGGCAGAGATTTTTTGTGCGTTTGCATCTTTTTTTACACGCTTCCAGCATAATTCAGCCTGACATGTTTAAGGTCATTGAAAACCTTGGGATCAACCTCATAACACTTTTTCAATAACTGCAAATGCTTACATTTGACTATAAAGCTAATTTAAAAGTGAGAGTCAATCCTGGTTAAAACTATTTACAAATTTTGGTAGATGGCAAAAAAAGTAAAATATATGTAACCAGGTGAAAAATGGATACATGTAAAAAGTTTTATTTTTGTAAACCATGTTTTGTTTTATTTCAGACTGGTTTGTAATTCTTGTTTCTGCCAGCATGTGGTGCTGTCGATACAGAGAGGTCGAACATTTTCAGGAAGTATAAAAAAACCTCTTGTGTATGTATTGCGCCACTATGACTAGTAAAGCGGAAAAGAAGGACATTTTTTGTGCGGCAAGACCTGTTGGAAAAGACTGTATGGCCACCTGGGCAGAGAATCCAAGTGATCGAAGTGCCACTGCCGTTTATTGTACCTTTTTGTAGAGTTCAGCTTTTTGTGAAGCTACGTTATTATATCGTGAGCCCGCCAATTTCATTGAAGCAGAGGCTTTACATTAATCCTCATTCTTTCATTAGTTTCGTTGCAACTCGGAGAGAGAAAAAGTGTTCTTGTCCATCTAAAAAATAAAGGACCCCTGTTTTTTGAAGCTTCGTGTGCTAAATTACTCCCGGCTTCATATAGTTTTTAAAAAATCCAGTTTTCTGTTTTTTTATTTCCTTTTTTCCGTTTTTAAATTTTTTGTTTTATTTATTTGTTTTACAAACTTACAGTAACTATTTAGCAAGGCATGGTTTCACCAACATAAGAATAAATATAACACTTATTTTGCCTAAAGAAGGCAACGACAACAGAAAGGATCCCAGCCCAGAACCCTGAGCACCACCAATATTAACAAAATACAGTTAATAAATCATTATTATGGACTAATTGGAATTCATCAAATGTTATTTAAACCATGTCCGTGTTTTTGAATGAATAATTTCCCTCTTTCTGCTCAGCCTTCATCTCGTTCTCTTAGTAGTTTCACACATATCCCTGTTTAGTACCTGCATGTATAAAGTTCTGCTGAGTGAGAACTGCAATGGTGTCGTTTGTCTGATTATTTGAATGTTTCTGGTTTTAAGCGTAGACATTCTGCAGCCGAGCTTTTAATAGCCACGTTAGCCGCAAAATATTTGGCGGCGAGGCCAAGCCGAGAGGTGTGTGTGGTGCGAGTCAGGCGCGTGTGTGTGAATGTTGGACAGGAGCGGTGAGTGGCATAGGAGGGCAACGTGAATGGCTGCGCTATTGCATCCTCCCAGGAGAACTCTAAAACACAAACACACACATACACACACGCAAACACACGCATATAAACAACACTTTAGCCGCTCACTCAACCCGCCTACTTCATCCCCCTCATGAAAACGAAGATTTAGGAAAGAAGAAGAAGAAGAAAAAAACCTCCCATCCTGGTGGCATACCTCTCCATCCTGGCACCGCCCCTCAGCTAAAGTCAGCGCTCACGGTCTCTCCCCATCAGACTTGCGGAGAGACGGCGGTGTGTGTGTGTGTGCAGGGGGGCCGCTCAGGCTGTGCGCATGTGGCAGGGCAGAGCCGACGGGACGGGACGGACTCAGCGCGTCAGACCGGCGCAGAAGGAGGAAGAGCTCGTTCACCTCTCCACGCGCTTTCAGTAATGCGCAGCAGAAAAGGAAAACAAACAGACTAAAAAAACCCCCATCAAGTTAAAATTTCTTCTTCTTTTTTTTTTTTTTTTTCCTTCTAAATATACTTAGTTTCTCTTCATATATATCTGAGCGCTCTGTGCCGTGGCGTGGAAGCTGCCAGTGGCAGAGGACGGGACGGGATCCCCTGGATGCGGGGCGATGGATTAACATCCCGCAGTCTGCTTTACTCTCCGTCCTTCGAGCCCCTCTTACCTGGAGATTATTCGGCCCGTCGGACCTCCAGTCTCTGCCTCTCGAGATGAGTGAGGATCTTGTTCTGCGCTGCGTCCTGATGCTCTGCTGCGCGCTCCTCTCCGTCAGCGCCAGCAACTGGCTGTAAGTTTCTGAGCCTCCAGTTTTGTTTTCATTTCTCCTGACCGGAGCAGCTTCTCACTTTCTCCCTGCATACTCACGGCGCGCGCACGCTTTCACGCACGCACACACACACGCGCGCGCGCGCGCGCGCACACACACACACACACACACACCTGTTCTCTTGCTGTTTTCATTCTGATCTCCGCATCGCCTGTCCTCATTACCTCCGGCTCAGGTTAATTGTTAACCATCTCAGGCTCTCTGACTCTCTCTCACACACCCACCCACACACACACAAACACACGCCCACACACACACACACACACACACACACACACAGTCAGAGGTTTAATAGCTGACACTCTTGCGGAGGGGAGTAGAAAACTTTTGCACAAAAAAAATCTCAACAAAACAAAGAATCCGACATGTTTATTTTAAAAAGCAGAACTTGTCAGTGACAAATTAAAATGTAGGCGGCTATAATATTTATACAATCCTTAGAAAAATAAGTTGCTGAAATATTTTGATCAAAGAGATATTTTCCCTTTTTTTCATCTAAATATTTTTTGGACCAGTTCGACATCATGACAAAAAATGAGATGAAATGTTTAAAAATACCGTTACAGGTGGTGGATACCGCATAGCTCTGGTATCGATCCGATGCCAAATGAACACAGAGTCAGTGTCTCTAGTACTGATGCGATGCTTTCTATCCTGGCCTCCAGGTATCTCTGTGGTTTTTCTTTTATATGATTTTTGTTAAAACCTCAGACAGAATTTGGACGAAGCTTAAAGGTGTCCACAAAAAGTTTTAATGATAAATTAGCTCAACAAAAAATGAAAAATATAGTGTGCCTTTTTTTCCTAAAACAAAGTAAAAAAAAATATACAAATAGAAAATGTAGCGGTTGAGAGCAACTCAAAACATAATCTGATTTTAGGTCGATTTGAGAAACTCAATAAAAAAAACAGAAATCAAATAAAAATTCATGTGAAACTGGCATCAATCGTACCACCCTAGTGATACCGATATCAATATTACTGATATTTTGGATTAATGCGCTTGCCTTCATCTTCCACTTTATAACCTAACCAATTATTCCTGATATTGCCAAAATGATGTAAGATATTGATTCTTACAGGTATGGGCCTTGTACTTGTAATTGAGAGGAATTGTAATAGTGTTTTCCAGCCTGCATGATGAGACAACATGCAGCATCAGGAGGACATGAGGCTCCATTTAGCTGGAGAAAATGTTCACGATTTTAGAAGAACTCTCAGCTGGGGGGAATTTTGTTATTTTTGTATCCGTGAGGATTAATAACCTTGATTTAATCTGAAAACACAAACAATTTAAATAATAATAACAATAATA
Source organism: Alfaro cultratus (assembly GCA_903066825.1). Lineage (NCBI taxonomy): Eukaryota > Metazoa > Chordata > Actinopteri > Cyprinodontiformes > Poeciliidae > Alfaro > Alfaro cultratus. The sequence continues at coordinate 9,671 of CAEFZX010002064.1, read as the reverse complement.
ATAATAAACACCATAAACTATCTGCATTTAGTCAAAATTTAGGAGAAGAAAAGTCAATCTAACTACTTTTATAATGTCACAGCGTATTGACTTTTAGTGCTATCTAATTTTTAATTATTGTAATTTTCATTTTGAAACACATTTGAAGGAAACTATAGAATTAAGTTGGAAATCTTTTTGCTTTGAAGCGACAGGGCAGTGAGAGTTGTCTTTCAGCTCACCCACAGTGCACAGCAACAGGTGGGGGAGGGGCCACACTGTGTTACATTATGCTCCAATACAGACAGAGAAAACTCTACTCACACAAGCTGTTTCTTTACTAAAGACGAATGGGATTGTTTTGATAAAGTTTTCTTTAAATATATCACATAGAACTGGATCCATAATGGAGACAGATACTGAGGGTTTCTGTATAAAAACACAGCTTTGTGTCTTTATCAGAAACAGAGAGAATGTTTAGGATGAAAAACAAAGAAGCTAGAAATTCTTTCTTTTTAAATTGTCCTTTATAGAAATGTAAATCATTTCTAAGTATTACATCCTGCTTGTGGATGAAGCTGAGGTTCGTACTAGACTAGAGGGGTAAAGCGGTGAGTCCTCCTGGGCCGGCGTGCCGCCTCCTCCCGGGTCCTGGGAGCCGGTCGGTTGGGCCACATGTGAGTGCCTGCTCTCCCAGCAGACCTGTGGGAGGTGTTTAGCTCACTTTCTGCATTCCTCTTCAGGCTCTGCTCTATTCTCTGCTGCCATTCATTTCCATTACCTACAGAAAATCTGTTCGTTTTAGAGGTCGACCTCTTGTTTGTCAGCTTCCCCCTGCCCCCACACCCTTTCCTTCGCAGTTGATACAAACTATACCTGCCTCAGAGATTCATTATTAGCTGACAAATCACCGCTGACATAAACGTCTGCTGTAGACGTCGCACGTTTCCTCGTGACGGCGACCTTGTGAGATTTATAACGGCCCTCTCGTGTTTGCGTCGGGATCGTGCCGCAGACGGACTAACTGACGCTGTTGACAGATTCATCAGTGGAAGTCAAATTAAAGCCATGCCAAACAGCTCAAGCTGCCTTGAACTCTGTCACTGGGTGCAGGATAATTGTGCTGCTTGGGAGCTGAAGGTGTGGTGACAGCAGCACACAGCAGGACGTGTACGGGCAGGCCGCGGAGCTACCGCTCTGCTCTCTGGGGTTTACGCTGCTCAGACGAATCTGTGTGGTCCGCAGCAGAGTCGTCAAGGCTTCAGCAAGGGTCAAAGGATGGCCAGCAGTCAGAGGGACTGTTAACAAGCAGCTATAAAACATGTGACAACTACATGTAAGCAATGGCTTAATGCATGTGGCCCCTGGAAGCCCCCAACAGATCACTAAAACTCAATGAGAGGAGATTAGATCGGACATCAAGATGATTCAGCTTCCCGTGTGAGGTTTCGTTTTTCATCTCTGCTGTTTAACTGGCCGCATGTTGCAGCTGCAAGGACGCGCTGTTACTCTGTTGGTTCTTCTCTAACCTTGCGTCGACCACACGAAGGGCTGGGAATGTTCAGTTTACCTTGGATGATATGATGGATAGTTCACCTTGACATAGGAAACGGCTTTCCTGTATCACTGTTTTTACTTCAAATTCAGGTTTCTTTCAGATAATGTGCTAATTGTTGCTAATTACATTGCAAAAATTCTAAATCTTATTATTTACCAGTTTCTAATGCAAATATCTTTGTACACTTGAAATAAGGCAAAACTAACAACTTAACACTTTGATAAGATGTAACAGGTTGGTTTAGGTCAATAATGCTTGAATATTGATCAAAAGTATGAGTTTCACTGGCAGATTTTTTTGACTGATAGCACAATTAAAAATGTATTGCTATCAGTAAAAAAGTCTCTTAATGTAACTAATATTTTCCCATGAATATTAAGGAATTATTGACTTAAAACAAGCTCCTATGTCTTGTGGAAAAGTTACTTGTAAGCTAGTTTAGTCTTATTTGAAGTGTATTAAAATATTTGAACCCAAAATACTCACTAAGAATTTGTATTTTTCCAGTGCAATCCAATTAAAATAGATATCAAAGGTGCTACAGATGTACGATATATTGGTACTAATATCGGTATTGGCCGATATTACTCATGTTTTAACATTTTTATTTATCACTCTGATAAATAAAAATGGGCTGATATTAACAACATGATATTTATTTCTATCTTGTTGATGTTTGTTTCTATATTTGTTTGGTTACATGACAGTGATAGTGATGCAGCACAGGATTGTGGGATTGTGAGTTTAACTGAATCAGAGGAGCAGTGGTGGAGTCAGCTGCAGTCATTTTGTTCAGTGATATACACACATTTCCAGTATGTAGTGGTTGTCGAACTTAGCAGTAATTGTAATATCAGATATCACTATATTTTAATGTTAAGAAAACTTTCAAGATCAAAATTATGCTGGAAGAAGGCATTTATTCCAAATATTTTACATTTTGCATCAAATTGATGTCTGTCTTTTTCTGATTTCTATAAAACTCTTCAATCATGCATGTCTGCAGTACATTGATAATTTCCCAGTGGCTATTTATAGTGTGTTCTGTGATTGTGACGTGTCTCAGTGTATCGCTAGATGTCCAGCTGATGGTTGTTATGGGGATGCTTTCTGCCTCCTTGCCATGTGAACAACTTGCTGTGCTTACATTGTTTGTGTCTTGTTTGTGAGTCTGTCTCAATTTGCTGTTCCTACTCCAAAGCAAAAATGCAGCCAAACAAATGATTGAAGAATAGTTGGGGCCTCTTCTGTTTCAACTTGCTAAGGTGATGGCTGCAACCTGCGTCAGAGTTGATTCTGCATGGCTCCTCAAATGAGCCAGACTTTCTAGGCAAACAAACCAGAGTTTGAATAAAAGGGCAGTATAATGTAAAATTGACTTTTTTGAGCTTTATATGAAGTTCTAATGTTATTCCTTCATCAAAAACATGCCTGGAGTGTTTCTTTGATTCTTTCATGCATGTTGGAGAAATTCTTTAATCTCCATGGCAACCACTCAGCTGTGCAAATCACCTGGTTGGACCTAACCCTGCCTTCAAGGCTCAGCTTCTCCTCAGAGCTGCAGTTTCAAAGCTTCTGAGTTTCTGCCTCACAGAGCAGCCCTCAACCCACAATTTCCCACTCAGCTCCTTCAGACTAGCAACCAGCAATTAGCAAACACCCAAAGGCATTGTGCATCAGCTGAGCTCATTTCATGAGGTGTTTTTCAACGAAATGCTGGTAAAAATGTTGCTAAAGGAATAATAGAGGAGCCATGTTGTGATGATTTCCTGACTTTCAGAAAGAACAGGAAGTTTTAAAGAGACAGAGGCCTAATTTCAAGGCCTTAAACTAGGAATTTCCTTGATGTACAGTTTGGTTGACTGTTTGATATGTTTGACTTATTGTTGGCTATCAATGTAAATCCATTTACTTAAAGTTGACTAAATATTGAAAAAAAACCTGAGATTATCCATCCATCCATCCATCCATCCATCCATCCATCCATCCATCCATTTGCAAAAATGACAGCAGGTTGCCAAACAGGAATTGTTTATTGGGTGGTTTCAGGGTTTGACCATGTGATGGACACAGAAATTATCCCTGTGATGGACCGGTGACCTGTCCAGGATGGACCAAGCCTCTCACACAATGACCACTGAACGTAGCACTAGCTCCTCTGCTACCCTGCAGGGATAAATGGGTAAAACAATGGATGGATGTTTTCTCAAGGCACTTTCCAAGACAAACAGAGCCCATTCACATTCAACTATATAGAATTAAATCAGTCCAGTTATTCAGTCAACATGTCAATCATTTTTGTAAAAACACATTTTCAGAGGCTGATCAGAATGCCTGAATCTCTAACCAGAGGGTGGATAAGAACCCTGAAGGATTACATAGAGACAGGTTAAGAAAATGAGCAGACTGGCTCAAAGTCATTTGTTTGTTTAGTTAAACTGGCACAAATCTCCTTTACAGAAAGGATTATATTGTCTGAAGACGGCACATTGCTTTCTAAACCTCAAAGAACAGACTATTTACTTTTTAAACCCTTGTGGGAAACAGTGAGTTCAAGTTAGGACGTCACAGTCTTCTGTCAACCTGATGCAAGAGATAGAGAAACAAAGGCAATCGCGATAAAGACGTGAATACTGTTGTAACTTTATCTAACATGTGATTTGCCCACCCCAGCTGCTAAATATACTTACATCATGTCATCGTATCTCTGCATTGTGGGGAAAGTATGACTCCTTTGGTTTTCTGTTTGTTGCTATGCGAGTGTGTGAACATGTGTTCATATCTCTGGCATAATCATTGTGAGGCACTGCAGTACATATCCACATTGGCCTTTCCTCAAATCAAAACTGTCACATTTAGATATTTAGTGCTGCGCTCTTTGTCACTTTGGTGTGTTTCTGAGGGACCAAATGCAGACGAAGAGGGAGGCAGAGGACAGTAAGTTCGAAAGGAAAGTCCAAAAACCAAATATTTCATCCAAAAGTGGTGATATCAGAAAAGAAACTCATAAACTTGGCAAGTAGGGCCAGAATGGATCAAATTTAATGAATGGCAGAACAGAAACTGAACTCACAGAAATACCAGAAACTACACAAGTGTACAAACATAATGAAGGGGGAAAAACTCAGAAAGGAGAGAGAAATAAAACAGGAAGTGAAGACAACACTGAACAGAAAGGACCAACCTTAACAGAATAGGACAGGAAACCACATATCAGAAACTCCTCTAAGAGCAAGAAGAGAACAAACACAAAATCATGTCGCTAACCTGAAAACCAAAACCTGATCTTAAAGTCAACTTTCAATTCCTTTTACTCTTGTTGACTACCCCACTAATGGTAGCTGACTGATTGTTTCCAGTCACTTTCTAAGGTAGAGAAGCACATGCATAAATATATCTACAAATATGTCCAAACTGTGTGACATTAGCTGCACCATATATGTAGTTAAGTTCTGGTATTAGCGGGGGTCAGGGACCACGACCGCCCACTAATGGCTGAAATCCACATATACTTGAGATTATCTCTAAAAATTCTTAGAACTGCCTGTTTCAATAATTCAAAACCAAATATACCTTAATATGGATTAATACACACATTGGACACAGTCTTAAGGGTCAACACTCACGAGGCGGCAGCTTGTTTGCCCTCATCAGCCAAACGCCAAGCGACCAGCAAAATTCCTGGATGTGAAATTTTGAGCTCATAAATGTGCACACGCCGGCTAGCGATGCAACACAATTAAAGTTGAAAAAGGTTCAACTTTTGTCACTGTCTCTGTCACTATCGCGTTGGTTGAGTCCAGCCCAAGGTTTCAGAAAACTGTTGCTTTTCGATGTTGTCCTGTGTGTCGAGCCCATTAGCTCTAACACAGAAGCTAATATCTACAGTCTTCCTTATCTTCACTCTCAGGACTGCAGCCAGCCAGAGCTTAGAAAAATGACCTTGATTGGCTGCTTTGTAAGTGGCTACCAATAGTGTCTAGTACCATTGTGTCAAGGCACTTCAGCTGTTTTCTTTGACATAATATCAGCCAGTAGGACTGAACTTTGAATAGGGAGAATGGGGTTCAATCTAGAAACAGCACAACCTATTTATGACAAATTAAAAATACTTTTAAAATTTTACTAGTACATTAAGTACTGTTGATGTTATGTGTAGTATTATCTCTGCCTTTGTCCGTTTTTTGTCAGACGTTACCAGAGCAAAACTACAAGTCCAAAAATCTGCTGTCAAACGCAAACGACACGGACATGAATTTTTAAGTCATTTCCCCTCTGTAATGTGAGACATATTTACAGACCACACAATTTATCAATTAGTGAGCAGTTTTTGTTTTAAGTGATTTTAAACAGAAAGCAACTCGGAGGAGTTGTACGACACTAAGCTCTTGGCAGAGAATCATTCGATCCCTGGATGTTGGCCTGCCTGTCGCTGAGGGGCGGGTGGATTTTGTTGCCAGTTTGGAGCTGTGAGAAGACACGTCAGTGAGGTTCACTGGAAACGACGCTTGACAGTAACTGTGTGACACATAATTAGTGTGTCATTTAATCCATTTATGAAGACACTGACAACATTCACTGCTTCCATCTGCTTTATCCCTTGAAATGTTTCATTCCAAACAGAAATCAAATTTCAACATGGAAATTCAAAGTCTCTGATGTTGGTGAATTAAAAACTATTCACACTGGATTTGTGTATATTAATACATTCTTTAAGTGACTGATACAGTAAGTTTTTATTATACATAGGAAACCATCTACAATACACACACCCACACACAGAAACACACATTAAACTGTGTAAACAGTAAGCAGCAGCAGTAAATGCTGCCTGTCAGGACCTGTCTGCCTCTCATGAATGATGTACATTTTCACAAGCAGGCCCATCTCCTTATCTGTCCAAAGTGAATGTGGAAATCAAAACAACCTGAAAGCTGCCAGGTTGTGATAAAATATCTCATTATAAATGCAATACTAGATGAGAGCCAATTTTTTTTAAACCTTACTGAGGAGATAAACAGGTGAGAGTTTAATCCTCTATCCTGGTTTTATGAAACCAGGATAGCGGATTCATAAAACTGTGCAGTACTGTGTGGTTTCACAGTATAGCTGTGCTATATTGTGCTTTCACTGTAAAAGCTAACTGTGTTAGTATCTTTGCTAGTAAAATTTTTCTTTTATACACCAATAATCAAGTTGGTTAATAAAACCGTGTCTTACTATGAATGTTATTAAAATGTAAGATGAATTTGGTTGTATTATTAGGTTATGATGGTAAAATCTGATACATGTTAAAGAAACATTTCATTGCAGAATAATTTTTTATTGCATGTATGTTATTGTTGTTCAAATAAATAGAACAAAAACCCAAAGAAATGTTTTTTAGCCAAAGATGCACCGATGATAAAGTTTGGCCGATGTCAATATCTGATATTAATATCGCTGTTATGGCCGATAACCCATATTTACTGATATTTTATATATCTTATATTTATTTCACTACCCTGCTGACACATTGGGGGGGGGAAAAAACAACCACACAGCTGATTTCACCTTCTTTGTGCCAGTTAAACATCCCACAATCCTGTGGTGCATCACTATCACTGTCACATGACCAAAGAAACTCCACCTGACCAACTTGCTAGCATCCGCTATACTGGTTTCACAAAGCCAGGATAGAGGATTAAAGCTGGATTTTCTAGATATCCTGGCTTAATTTAGCCTCGATTCACGAAACTAGTAACACATATGTTACCATGGTGATTTATCCTGTGCAGCCAGTCTGCTACAGACCAGGCTAACAGCCAGGCTTGGTGAAGCCTTATCTGCCCAGTCAGCGTTCACACTGATCAGAAACCAGTGAGTTTTGCCCCTGATTCTGTTTTCTTATCCGTCTGTCTTTCTCTTTTTTTACTAGGCTGTATTAAAAAATAAAAAAAAATCACTTTGGTGTTTAGTCAAGTATTATTGTAATTTTAACATTATGATGATAGAATATACAATTATTAGTTTTAAAATGATCAATGTGGACAACGCGACTGTTCGACTGCATTTCTGAAGACCGCTGTTCTAAATTTGACAGAATGGCCTTTAATAGACCACTGCAGTGTTGAGGGGATTAGAGAAAGAAACAAATGTATTGTAATTAAGTCAAGCCATATTAGCTATAGCATACTTTGCATACTTTACTGATTAATTTTAACATACCTTAAAATGATGTTTAAAATGTAAATTATCTTTAGTTTTGGCATCTAGTTAAACAAATGCCCAGTTTAAATCATATAACATTTAAAACAAGTACTTACTTACATAATAAACCTCATAAACATTTGTCTCAAACATGAGGACTGACAGTAAGACACATTTTATATACTTATCTTCTATGTAGGTAACTTATCTTCTGTCTTGATTGCCGTTAAGCTGCCTTTTCGCTAAGTGTTAAAAAAACCCATAACATTTGTGATGCTTCAAAACAAAAAGCATCACAAATCAAACAGGAAGTTAACTATCGGTGCAACTAATTGAAGAGGATATAGCTCGCATATCTTGTCAGTTATTAGTAAGTCATTTGCACATTGTCGCAAACATTTTATCCACGTTCTTCCCAGATACTGCAAAATATTCTTATATTTAATCTTCATCTGTTGTTATGTTTGTTCTGTATAATTATTGATAAGATGTGGAACAAAAAAGAGCAACATGAATGAATCTACTGTCAGATTAACATGTTATAATACTGACTGTTAATCAGATATCAAAGGTGATTCACTTCACTTGAGGAATGAGTATTACTCATGTCTCTGTAGTTCTATAGCTCGGAAGCCACATTAGCATCTAGACGGAGGGCTTCTTCTGTTCTCCTTGTCTTTTTGTCACTTTCACAATAATTTCCCTCTATCTGTTGTTACATCAGGGATCCGATTGAATCTTGTCAAATGCTGCTGGGTCCGGGAGTCGAACCCGCGACGGCTGTGTTGAGGACTCAAGGCCTCCAAATGTGGGTTGCGCTAACCCCTACGCCAACACGGCACGCCTCATAGCTCAGTTTTCAAGTATTAAAGTGAAAATGTTTGTTTTCAAAAGCCTGAAACTACTGAGATCCCGCACTACCAACATTAATGTTCAAAACAGAAGGTCAGGGATGGGAAAGGATGTGGATGTAAATGCGGGTTCAGTTTTAGTTTAAGTATAAATTAAGCCGTAACTCTCAAGTACTAGAAACAACAAAATCCCATTTTTTGGGATTTTGATTAATGCGGTCCTGCTCTCTGATTGGCTGCTGTGACGTTCACCTTCGTTTACGTTCCCTCTTGACCTCGGATACAGGAAGAGCAGGAATCGTCTGCCAGGTCCTGCATTTAGAACCAATCAGCTGTTCACAGCTATTGTACGCAGATCGGAACGTTATACAGGCGAACACCCACAAGTAGCTACTGGTTGGCTCCCAGCCTGCTGGGGCCGTGGCACTGGCACCGGGTGTGGAGATAACTCTGGGACTTTTACGGCGTCTCTCTGCAAATGTGTGTTAAAGTGAGTTTTGGAGTGTACGAGTGTGTGTGTGTGTGTTTGTGTGTGTGAGAGGGTTGCGGTGTTGGCTGTGTGTGTTATTTTTAGGGGCAAATAAGCTCTAGTGGAGCCTGCAGCATATAAATACACCCAGACACTCGTGGGCACACGCCCACACACACACACACACACACACACACACACAGGGAGCATGGCGATGCAGTAACGTTAAGGGACATTTTGATTTTGTTTCACCTTTCACCCTTCAGAATTTCCACCTCCTTTTCTTTTCAAGCAAACTTCTTCTTTATCGTTACCATTCTTTCTCTCACATCCTGTCCTTGCTGTTATCTTTCCTTCTGGTGCTGCCTCCCTCCCACATGTAGTCACAAGGCCATTTTGAGTATTATGACTGAAGATTTGACCCACCCAGCCGTATTACAAAGACCCACACACCTACCTATTGTGAGAACCAAAGCTCTTTAAGCCCAAAACCAGCTATTGGATGTCATGCTTGCCTCACTTTTTTATTAATTTTTTTTGTTTAATTTGGGTTTTCATTAACTTTATATATATATATATATATATATATATATATATATATATATATATATATATATATTTATTT